>PVKC010022026.1:0-17877 GCA_004027635.1 Crocidura indochinensis
TTTTTTTTTTTAAAGCTCTTTTTCTTAAAAAAGATACACAAATGATTAATAAGTACATGTGAAGAGGCTCCATATCACAGTCATCAGGGAAATGCAAGTTAAAACTATGATAACACCACCCTATAACCACTAGGCTTATTATAAGACAAGTAGAAAATGGAAAGTGTTGGGAAAAGTACAGGAGTTGGAATTTTTTCTGAACTCTTGCTAGGGATGCAAATGTCCAACCACATTGGGGCTGGAGTGATAGCACAGTGGTAAGGTGTTTGCCTTGCAAGTGACTGACCCAGGATGGACCTGGGTTCAATCCCCGGCATCCCATATGGTCCCCTGAGCCAGCTAGGAGCGATTTCTGAGCGCATAGCCAGGAGTAACCCCTGAGCATCAATGGATATGGCCCCCAAACCACCACCCCCAAAAGCAAATGTCTAGACACTATAGAAAGCAGGTAATTTCTTTCCAAACTAAAAATAAGATACGATATGATAAAGAAATTCTACCCAAAACAACTCAAAGCAGGATCTTGAAGAGATTATTTGCAAACCCATATTTGTGGAAGCAAATTCAAGCATCCACAAATGAGTGCAGAAATAAGCAAAAGGTGCTACATGCGTACAACAGACTATTATTTAGCACGTGGAGTGCTCTAAGGGAATATTGGAGACACTACACTAAGTGAAACAAGCTCCTCTCACACTGAGATTTCCCTCACAGGAGACTTGCAGAAGCCAGAATCAGTGTAAGTTGAGTGATGGGACCTTAGCACAGCTCACTGGTGGGACGTCTGATTTGTGGGCATGAGAATGTGAGTCGTGTTCCATCCAGGCACCACCTGGTGTGGGTTCAGGAAATGACACTGATGTTTGGGATCCCCGTGCTACAATAAAAGTGAACTATCTCTGGCACACCCAACCATGTACAAGAACACAGCAGCTGAAGAGTGTGACCCCTCGGTGGGTGATGAACATGACCACCTAGTGTGCATGTATCAAACCAAAGACACATGATCCTCCTTTCACAAAAGACATTAAAGAATATAGGATGGCACTCAGCTATTAGTCCAAGATAAAGGCATTCCCCCAACATCCTCCGTCTTTAAACCTCTTCCTTTGTTATGTAAAAGTCCCCTGGATAGGTCCTTTTTGTCTCATTCTCTGACCTCCTCCACATGGGTGGGTGTTGGTATAATATAAAAAAAAGTCAATTTTAGTTTGGCGCTCAGAGACACCATTAGGAAGAAATCATGAGAAGCCACTAACTCCTTGATTTTCCTAACTGGCTTGGCTTCTTATTTCTTTGCCACAACCCTGCTTCTTCAGACCTAGCTGCATAGGGTTTAGAAATACAGTATCTGGGGTGATCTTAGAACCTATGGATTTCTTTTGTTATATTATTTGTTTGTTTTGTTTTTGGGTCATACCTGCTGCACTCAGGGGTTACTCCTAGCTCTATGCTCAGAAATCACTTCTGGCAGGCATAGGGGACCATATGGGATGCCAGGATTTGAACCAACATCAGTTCTGGGTCGGTCACTTGCAAGGCAAACGCCCTACCACTATGCTATCTCTCTGGCCCCCTAGCTTACATTCTTTAAGGATTTTTCCCATTGTCTGATTCTTTGTTTTAAGGCTTTTTCCCCATCTCTTTTATTATAAGGAGTTGTTAAGCACCTTATCTTCCAGCTCACTGATTCGGTCCTCAGCTGTTGTTGCTCTGTTGGAGATGCTCTCCAGTGAGGTTTTCATTTCACCTATCCATTTTTTTAATCCTGTTATTTCAGTTTGGAGTTTTTTCATTTCGATTTTCATATCCTCTTGATTTTTTATTCGTGGTTAATTCAGCTTGATCCATGCTTTTTCTGAGTTTTCTGAGGGTCCTCCATATTGCTTCTCTAAACTGCTTATCTGAAAGGCTAAATAGGTTGTTGTTTCTTTTTGGGTCATCAGAGCTGCCTTCTTCATTCTCTGTGCATGGTGTTGACCTGCATTGTTTCCCCATTGTTGCATCTGCAGTGTGATGTTTTCTGTGTGTTGTGCTAGGGTTCATTGACTAGAGAATGTGCATGATTGCAGAGAGAAGCAGAGTGACCAGGCTCCTCTGTCTCCACCTTTCATGAGCATGGCCAGCTTACCTCTGTTGAAGTGGCTCTCACAGGCTCTTCTGGGTGATGTTGGTCCCAGCACAAGAAGCTCACAATAGATGTTTGATATTGCAAATACTCTTGGAAAGTTTCTCACAGAAACGCTGTGTAAGGCCATTATGCCTGAGGAGCACTGGCACATAATCTGCATTTCTATTCCAGAATGTTTTCCTGACCAGGCTAATCATTGATGGATGGGGTCTCAGAGTTAGCTCCTGTGCTGAGAGTTTAGCGCACTTTCAGGAATCTGTGCTATTTACTCTAGATGGGTTATATAATAAACATTGTCATTCTCATAATTCAAGCTCTTGCTCAAACGGGTCACAAAGAGAGATCTAGGATAAAAGTGCAACCATGTAAATCATCTTCACCTTTCCTTATATGCCCTCTTTGAGATGCGACCTCCAGTTTATGAGTTGGAGACAGTTCCACACAGAATTGTTGCTACATATCACACGGGTGCAGGCATCCTAAGACACGTGCTCACTCCCAGAGCCAGAGCAATTCAGGCTTCATGATCCTGTATAAATATTGTTTTATTGTCTCAAGAGGCTTAAGGTGCTCGCAAAAAATTCTTTGGCATCTGGTAGTGTACATTCTTGGACTAAGTTAGGGAAAGTCTGTTCGTTTTTGTAAGTTATGTTATCTTCTCAGATCCTGATCTTTAGACCTTTACGTTAAGTTTGGGGTTTACAGAGTTTGTGAGGGCTACATAAGTGCCATAAAAATCCATCCGAATAATATTTTTGCAGATGTTAAATATTGACAGGAGGGAACTTATACACTTATTACCATCAGCTAGTACATTCACACTGGCGCTGACTCCCAATTAATGGCAATTGTAGCATGAAATCAGTTCTACTACATTCAGTTATTGCCAACAACTACATAATAGCAGCGTTGCCCATAAAACTTTCAACTCAAAAGATACATTTACTTAAATAAATAAAAAAAAAACCAGAGGGAGCAAATAACTTGTCTAAATGGACAGAACTTCTCATCTTTTTGCTCTCAGGATCTTACATCATCAGTTTTTACAGTTGTCAGCCAGTATTGAATAGTAAATTCTCAATAGAACCCATGAGAATTACTTGTTACTAGCTCTCTCTCTCTCTCTCTCTCTCTCTCTCTCTCTCTCTCTCTCTCTCTCTTTTTCTTTTTGGTTTCTGGTTTTTGGGTCACACCCAGCAGTGCTCAGGGATTACTCCTGACTCAACGCTCAGAAATCACTTGGGGAACCATATGGGATGCTGGGATTTGAACTACCATCCTTCTGCAAGCAAGGCAAACACCCTACCTCCATGCAATCTCTTTGGCCCCTAGCACTCTCTTTTTATTAGATGATTTTTATGATATTTTTCAAAACTACAGAAAACTAGGGCTCCCATTTCTTATTGGATGGCTGACATTTCAGCTGAGATCATCTAAAATTGTAAGATAAAATATTACATTGCTTAGACTGGGGATGTAATTCTCTGGTAGAGCACTTGTCTTTCCATGTGTTAGGCCCTTGGTTTGATCCTGGGTTTGATGTGTCAGGCGCTGCAAAATAAAATTTATATGTGTTTGCTTAAATAATGAACAAAATGGGCCTGGGGAGATAGCACAGTGGCGTTTGCCTTGCAAGCAGTCGATCCAGGACCAAAGGTGGTTGGTTCAAATCCCGGTGTCCCATATGGTCCCCCGTGCCTGCCAGGAGCTATTTCTGAGCAGACAGCCAGGAGTAGCCCCTGAGCACTGCCTGGTGTGGCCCCCTAAAAAAAAAACAAAAAAAAAATGAACAAAATGACAAGAATGTAAGGTATACCCAAGCCAAGCACTAACTTAAGGTGGGAGTCCATTTGGGAGAAGTAAGTAGGAGGCAAAAGCTGATTTGTGCCTTGAGACTATTGGTCAAACTGAGGAAACTCATGCACGAGTTTCATAGCATCATGAACAATAGAGTCACAAGGCTGAAATCACTCTGAGAAGGAGATCTGGAAGGGTCTCTCTCACCCATAAATCTAGAGTATCAAAATGTGCTCTTTACAGTTAAAACTGTATTAGAAGTAAACTCTCCATAGCTACACATACAAAAGTACCCTGACAAAAACCACTCCATTAGAGCTCAGGTCTCGATGGAGGAGAGAAATCATCTTCCCCAGAGAATCCATAACCCCAGGCTTTCTCTGACATCAGTTTTTGGCTAACTACTGGCTCCTGAGCTGTCTGAAAAAAAGTCTCCAGCTAAGAATTTAGTTTAGAACAATTCCAGAGTATGACTTCTCTTGGCACTCTTTAGAAGTGAAAGAAAATCCTGCCTGGAGAAAATAATTTCAACTTCCCACAAGTAATTTCTATTGAAAACGAGTTGTTTACAGTAGAAAATTACAAACGTAAGGAGTGGAAGAAATCATACAGAGGGAAAGGCACTTGCCTTGCACAAGACCAATCTGGGTTCCCATAGAATCCCTCAGCACTGACAAGAATTATTCCTTTTTTTTGTTTTGTTTTTGGGCCACATCGGTGGTGCTCAGGTGTTACTCTTGGCTCTGTGCTCAGAAATTGCTCCTGGCAGGCACGAGGGACCATATGGAATGCCAGGATCTGAACCACCATCGGTCCTGGGTTAGTCACTTGCAAGGCAAATGCCCTACCGCTGTGCTGTCTCTCTGGCCCCACAAGAGTTATTCCTGAGTGTAGAGATAAGTGTAACCTCTGAGCATTGCTAAAATAGGCCCAACTCCCTATCCCAAATTTGCAAACACAAAAGAAAATAACACAAATATCACAAAGCAATCAAATTGAGCAGACTTGAAAATAAATGTTAGGGATAAGAAACTTATTAAATGCCTGCATGAATGAAGACAGAACCACAGAAAGGCAACTTGAAGAATAGCTCAGAGACTTAGGGGTATGTCTGTGAATACAAGGTATAACGACACCAGAATCGATAACCAATCTACAGCAAGCTATACACAAAGGAGACCTCTCACACTAGCAGTCCAAGGGACAAAGGGAGGAGGTAGGGAATGCATGCTGAGAACAGGGGTGGAGGGAGGACAACACTGGTGGTGGGAATGGCCCTAATTCTTTGTTACTATGTACCTTAAAAATTACTATAAAAGGGGCCAGGCGGTGGCGCTGGAGGTAAAGTGCCTGCCTTCCTGCGCTAACCTAGGACGGACCAATGTTCGATCACCCCGTTCCCCATATGGTCCTCCGTGCCTGCTAGGAGCGACTTCTGAGCGAATAGCTAGGAGTAACCCCTGAGCATCACCGGGTGTGGCCCAAAAATAAAAAAAAATTACTATAAAAGACTTGTAATTCACTTTGATCACAATAAAAAATATTAAAAATTGAAAAGAAACCGACTAGCTAACTTTATTGTTCAATGTGTCAAATACGAATACCTAGTACACACCATATTCTGTTCTAAGTCAAGTGAATACAGATGTGAACCAGCCAAGGGACTAGATAGTGGATCCTATAGGCTCAAAAGGGCTATAAGTAAGGGTGATATAATCGATAATGTTGGGTTGAGAAACAACAGAAGACATACTTCAAGGATTAGAAATGGGGAGATCATTGCAATGATTGAACTAAGAGATAATAAAGTTTCATGGTGAACAATGAAGTCGCGAAGACACATGACTTTTTATCCACCTGAACATAACTTTGACAAGGTTTCCTGATGGAATGAGTGGAGTGTAAGAGAGGGATGAGTCAGGGGTGCTGGACCTAAGTTACCATAAGAATAAGGTGGCTGTGTGCTAAACTGGGGTCAGCAGGGTGTTTTGTCTGAACATGCTAAGCTATAGGGGCTGCTGGTCTAGTTGAGTGATAGCTGCTCACTTGAGTCTAGAAACCAGGCTGGAGATTATATATGGGATCAAGAGGCAGCAATAAGAGCAAGGAGTGTAGACAGAATCTCCAAGAAGTATGGGTGAACTTGGGGGCAGTTCTGACATCAAGAGACCAGGAAGAACAGTAGTAACCAGTAAGAGGGTTGGAAGTAGACATTGAGATAGCGGGATATACTGATCTGGAGATCAGATTGAGATGATGTTCACATAGGGGAGATTGTGTCCAGCAGCAGAAATCCATAAAGAGATGGAAAAGTTGTGTGCATTCAGCCATAAAACACATACAGACTAACCTCTATTTGGTATGTTACATACCACAAATTGGCAAGAAAGTTAGTTTTTCCATGTTGGGCAAGAAGGCAGAAACATGCATTTCTGTCATGTGGCAATTTTGAGAGAAGCTGGTGTTATTCTGACAAACGAGAATGAAACTCTCTTAATCGCAATATTTATGATATGGACCAAAGGAGATTCAAGAGGCCATGGAAAAAGAGGGCAGGACTTCATCGAGGGGCCCGAGACATAGAATAAAGTGTTGGAGACAGAAACAATGAGAACTACAAACAGTAATCTGACTCCATCCTTAAAATATAAAACACAGGGTACCTGTGAGATAGTACAGAGATTGAGGTACATGTGGCCAACCCCGCTTTAATTCCTGCCACTATATATGGTCCTTTCAATACTGCAAGGAGTAAACCCGAGTACCACTGGGTGTGACTGCAAATCCTCCTAAATGTATAAAACACAGGCTTAATATAATTGAAGTAAAACATACAAGACCATAGACACGATGTATGTAAGGGAGAGAGGGCAATCTGAAAGAGATAAAGGGGTAAAGGAAGGGGAAAATACCACATAGAAGAAAATAGGGGATTGTGTGGACAGGAAGAGGACCAAACAAGCTCCTGAGCTTCCTGCCACCCACATAAATATTTCCCTACTTATTTAAATTCATTCAAATGGAAGGTTTAAAGAGTATCTACTTGGGCTATCTTAGCTATAGTCTGAGTGCTCAGGTTAGAGGGTAAGCTTGGTATTATTGTTTCCAATGTGGCCTCATATCACATTCTCTAATAATTCTTTTTCCCACACACTGAGGTGGTAGGTGCAACTGGCCAGTGTTGTGCTGAATTTATGGGAAGACTACATGTATCCTGATGATCCATGACACCCAATCCCTGAACCAGGGGTTCATATCTGACCTGCTTTTAGGTAAGAAAGGAATACACTGACATCATAAGTATTTTATTTGATCATTGCCACTATTGTTCTGGTTTTGTGGCCAAACCCGGTAGTGCTCAAGGCTCTCCAGGGGCTGAGTACAGGGACCAGATGGTGCCAGCTCAGATTTCAGAGAAAATTGGTGGTACCTTGAGTCCCCTGAGTGAAGGGCCATGCTCTTAAGGACAGGTGGCTCTGCTGATGAGCACCAAGGAAACACCCATGTTCATCATATCACTGGGCAAAGTATCACAAGTGCAGGAGGCTGTAGGATGAGTGAAATCTGGAGGACAGGAAACACCCCCCCATTAAATGGAAGGCTGCAGATTAGCAGTTGGCACATTTCCTTCCTTTGCATTCTGTATCTTTCAATTCCTTTCTGTTTGTCAAGAATTTTTCTCAATGGTGAAGCTGATTAGACAACCATAGAGAAGATTATTTCATTAGTGTTGGCGACAGTGGCAGGTCTTGTTAAGCCGGGAAGCATGTGAATGAAAGCAATTAGAATGCTTGAAATTACTCACTGGGCCATTGTCCTCAGCATTGGACTCATCAGTTCTCTTCACTGCAAACAAGTCTCTTTCTATACCTCCAATTTGGCCGAGAGATGCATAGTCTCACAGATGTAACTTCATTTTAAAATAATTGTTCCACGTTTCATCTTAACAAAAGAACTACAAGCTCACTGTAGCAAACTAGATTTCATACAAGTGAACAAAATAAAAAGCAACGCCAAATCTTTGACAATTCACCTATCTAAAGACAACCTGTTTTGACCCATCAGTGTAGATCTTCTGTTACTGTATGGTGCGTATTTTAACCCTAAGGGTTAATAAAATAAAGGTACAAAAGTATAAAAGCTATAACTAATTAAAAAAAAAACGGTTGCCTTGATTGGCACAGCTCAAGTCTTACTCTTGAAAAAGACAAAGCAGGGGGCCGGGTGGTGGCACTGGAGGTAAGGTGCCTGCCTTGCCTTGTGCTAACCTAGGACGGACCGCAGTTCGATCCCCCGGTTCCCCATATGGTCCCCCGTGCCTGCCAGGAGCGACTTCTGAGCGAATAGCCAGGAGTAACCCCTGAGCGTCACTGGGTGTGGCCCAAAAACCAAAAAAAAAAAAAAAAAAAAAAGAAAAAGACAAAGCAATTTAGTTATGCTGTTTTTGAGACTGACATCTCTGTCTAGGGACCCTGGAGCCAGGTTAGTTGCCTCCATTCACCCCATCCCCTGGGCCCCAGTCCTCAGCCCCACCTATACTTCCAATAGTCCCCAGCAACCACGTGCATGACTCAGAGCTTTCTGCCAAGTCTGTGCAAGTGGTCAACTCCATATACTCATCCTAACTCTCTAAAGAGAGGATCAACTAGCAGTAAAGACTTGAAGAGATACTGGCCTCGTAGATGATTGAACTGGGGTCCCTTACTAACCAGACTCACCAAATGAGCACAGCACCTCAAATTTGTGGACCACACATCTGCTTATGCAGTCATGTGATACCTCCATAATTTTAATACTGATTTCCCTGTAGGAATACACCAAATTAATGTGAAATTATCATAGAAGTCACATAATCTCAACAAATGGAATAAACAACTTAACATTCAACTGGCAACATATAGCGCAGTAAACCTTCAGGCAATGACATAAGACCTCATTGTGAGATAAGGCAATGTTCACAAATTTTCTTTCAATATATTTTTGTCTATAATTTATTGCCGTTTAATTGTATTAGAAATATTAAGTAAATTGCTCATACCTACCAAGGGGCAGGCTTCTGGGAGATTGGGAAACTGATGTCCAGAGTGGAAGGACTGTTACTTTGGTGGTGGAATTGGAGTTAGAATATTGAATGCATAATAACTGTATTATGAACTATTATGTAAACCATGATGTCTACAATAAAGTTAATTTAAAAAGAGAGAAAAAAGATCAATAGGTGGGTGGGATTTCTTTGTTGATCCCATCTAGGGAAAAATTATACAAATATACAACATTTGAGATAAGAACAGAAATGTAACTATGGGGGCAATTAAAAATTAAGAGAACACAATATTTATAAACATGAGACAATGACACCCAAAAGCCACTGGGAAAATGCTTACAACTTCTAGAAGTTAGCTACTGACATGCCATTCAGGTACTCATTTGCCTTAAGGTTATGATGCTGAGAGGTGAGGGATGCAGAAAAATGGCCACAGAATGGACATTGAGCAGAAAGAACAGTTCAGCCACACTGAGTGGGTTGTTCATCTGGAACTAGAGGGACAAGATTATGCTGCTCTTTAATGATTATGTTGTGTCCCACAAAAAGCCTTCTTGGACCCCTTACAAAAGCTTACAATTCTTTCCTAGCAAAGAAACTTCAGGCACAACTACTGAATCATTGGTAGCCATTCTTTATTCCAAACATGTGCATTTTGTAAACCTGCATTTCCCAAACAGTGTCAGTGAGTTAGAAGTCATGGCACAGACTTTAATACATGTGACTTCATGGAGAGAAACATCCTTCTCCACTAAAATTCCTCAACAGAAATATTCAGGATGCATCCAAGTTCTGCAAGTGAACTTAGCGAGGTGCCTGCGGTGCAAGCTGTCACTCTTCAAGCATTTTAGACTCATGCTGCCAACCACACCATGCACATTAGAAAATTCAAAAACCTTAGCAAAATTGAGAGCATTGTGCTATAAAGCATTGTGCCACGTGGGGGGAATTTGTTCAGTATTCTCCCAGTGTGCTGAAAAGTCAGAAGACATTCTAGAAATATTTCTTTTGGCCCTACTGGCTCTGTATCCTTTTAGTCGTTCATTCCAGAAAAATACTTTCCACTGTATATATTATTGCTCTATATAGCAAAACAAAGACCCAGACCCTGCATGTTGGAGCATTTTTTTATATTGGAGCATTTTTCAAATGACACACAGTTTATACCTCTCATCTTCTAAAGAATCATTTCTCTCAAAGAATAATTATTTTTAGTATGCTTCTACATTTCAGGAAATTTGGATCAAGTAGGTTTCACCAGGTTTCACACATCACCCAGGCATAACTACTCACCTGGCCAAAAAAATACACAACAGTATAACCTTTAAAGAAATCACTAAGCTAGAGTTCAACAGGAAGCATGCAGCACACAAGTCACTGGGAGGGATGGAGGAGGGGTACTATATTTGGACAATAAAAACAAGGCCCAGATGTTCCTAGGAGTACAGCTGGCTCTTTTAACCTTATTCTCCTTGGCCAAGCACTGTAGGCAATACATGACTGTGATTCTCTCTATTGGCTCTTCTACAAAGCTTACCAAACTTCCTAGTAATGCTGATGGAAAGTCCTCGAAGAACTATCAGACAAAACCTCAGGAGGAAATGATTCTAAATATGTGCCCATGTGTGCCTTTGTTCCTAAATGTCAGGGCTTCTTGGCTGCAGGTCCAGGGATCATGCTAAGGGTGCTCAGAAGACTCTCAAGTTTGAGTAAACAAACACAAGTGAATTCTTTTTGGAAGAGATGCCATTATTTTCCTCCATCTCTTCAAAGACTCTCTACACAAGTATAAAGCATCTCTGTCTTCCTGATGTTTGGTAAATATCAAACTTAGACTGGGCTCATTTGTTAACAAGAGATCTTATAGGATCCTACCATAAACCTGTAGAAACAGGAAGGGGAGAATTGGAATGCACAGTGGAATTTTAAGATATACTCTGGAGAAGTAACACAGACACCAACCGATTTTGTCTACTTCCCCTGAGAGCTTTTGACCTGGATGGATCTGGTGACTCTCCCGAACTAAGAGAGTGCTAGCAATGTGTTTGACTTATTTATTTATCACTAAGGTTAATAGTTAATCCCCTTGGTGTCCTGTAGTTCTACCTGCCACCCAGCATGATCAAGCAGGGACACTGTCCTTCACATGGGTTCCTGGAGCAGTCACCAATTATTTCTCCTAATAAGATCAAATGAAGACCTCATAGAGATCCTATGAATTAAAATTTCAGAATCAACAAGAAGCAGTAGGTTCTGGCTCTGAGATCATCTTCCAAAAAAGTGAGGCTCTCTCCCCTTGGGGCTGCCTGAACTCAAGCCTGTATGTGCTCTTCCATGCAGCCCTGGGTAGGAGGCTAGCGATGCTAGAAATGCTTTCGGCCTAAGTTGCTGTTATTGCAGAAGCAAATATACCACATGAGGAGCCTAACTGACTTATTAAAGGACAATATCACTTGAGGAGAAGATGTCATCCAAGAGAGCTACAGATCGGGGGCTCAGGACGGATTCCACATTCTGAACTCTTGTTACAGGAAGGCTTGTTTGCCTCAGGCAAAGATCTGTCCAAATGGTATCCTAGGGTAACCTCCAGTATTAGTGTCTAAAGCTCACAGAAGGACATAATAAATAGCTATTAGATGAATAACTGAAACGTACTTTGATTACTTCCGATCAATCTCAGACATACTCAGTGAAAGCTGGTTTCCCTGTCTATGTCTGTGGCTACTTCTGTGCCTCCATCCCTTAGAAGCAACGCTCAATATCATACTAAGGTCAGCCTAGTTCATGCCATTGAATCTCTGTCTTCTCTTGTCTTTTCCCATGTTTACCATGAGGGGTAGCATGACTCATTCATCTTTCTGCATTAGCCAACTGCCAAATAAGAAATCAAAAGACACATATCCCACGCCAGCTTTGCGACTCCCGAGAACCCTCAGAATTTTGCCAGAACTTTGTCTCTTTGCAAGCATCAGCCAAGTTTGTGTATGAAACACTTGCTTCCTAGAAGTTGAGTTCTACGTCTTTGAAGGGATATTCATGGACAACCCTCCTCCTCAACATGGGGTTTCACTAAAGCAGATTCTATATTAAAAGTGCTTGGTGTTATTTCCGCTTTCTTTCCTATGTGATGCCGTCCGTAAGTTCCTGTGCTTGAAGAGGCTGGACTCAGCCCTTTAGGCCTCTGACAGACCTCTGCTTTCGGCTACATGCTTTCTCTCTTTTCAGCTGATTATTCAGCAGAGGAACAGGCAGACCTGCTAACGGTTACTGAGTATATGTACACACTGAGTGAGGGGCAGTGGCAAATCGGTTATATCCATCATCTCATTGTTCATTTAGGGAAATCACATTGCACTCAAAACTGGGCAGCACCATGAGTCTTATCAACTCAAATTTCCACAGGGAGAATTGATTGCTGAAAGCCATGGCTTAGTATCACAGAGGCAGCAGATAGGGAAGAAATCAGAGCCATTCCCAAATATCATGACATCATTCTCTACAGGCACTCTGCAGATTGCAAGTGTACCTCTAGCTCTCCGTTAGAGGAATGGCCCTTCACTACTGGATCCCTCGTGTTAAGAGGGACTGAGGCAGAAAGTTTACATATCTGCTGGATATGTAAAGGTTGAAACAACTCTGAGGATCCATTGCAAGGCAGGTTGAAGGATAGGGACCACTTGAAATAGCACCCTGGTCTTGCTTCCTCCCCTTCCCAGCCCTCCTCTCAATCCCTTACTGGTATTACTGGCAGAATATTTCCTTAATGAGCTACTTGTATGCAAAACCTAGTCTCAGCATCTTCTTTTTAGGTACCTCAGCCAAGACACACAAAACATATAAGCATAGGCTGAGTGGTCTTTTGGGGAAGGAATCTGTGACTGCCATTAATAGGGACAGCAAGAGTGGTTGGAGAAAGAGTCCTCAAAACACAGAGTAGCATGGAAAGGCAACATATCACAGCATCCAGGCACAAGTCTTTGCTGACAAGCACTGATTAAGTCCTCGTGGTGCGTGGACTCTGAGGCATGACATCTGGGATGAGATGCTGTTATAAGGTCTACCAGATGACCATCTGGCATGGCTTCAAGCTTTCGTCTATGAATCCAAGTGGAAGGAGTATAAGATGCTTCTCTATAAAGGCGATGCAGAGCAGACATGTTGCTGAGATTCAGGGTTTCCATTCAGACTTTTTGTGAATCTTCCAAAGAAAGCAACACTGGAGAAACGAGTCTTTAGCCCTCCTTGCTCCAAAACTCAACTCCAGGCCACTGAAGAGTTGAAATGACTGAGGAGTTGTGCCATGCCCACAGTCTCTGCAGTTCACCAGCGTGGGGAGCTCATAACAAGAGGTTTCTTCAAATGCCTTTCTTTGCAAGTCTTTTTAACAGCCAGTTCCATAGTACAGTAAGATTACTATTATTTTTTTTAAATCTTTTAAAATTGTATACATATACAGGTGTCTCCAAGATTTCAGGCCAGATATCAGTGCTTGAGTGAATTATATAACTATTTAATAGAAATAATAAAACATTGATACAAATATAAAGACATAATCAGTATAAAAGGCTTATATTTATAAAAATACTTTTAGGTAACAGTTTTCCCCTGAGGGTTGACCACGCATGTTGCATCCATAAATATTGCTCGGCTCTGTAGCTTACTTTCCAAAGTTCAGAGTTCATCTTCAAAAGGAAGTGATGGTGGCAGAGTCATGTGACCTGGCCATAGTGGCTGCCTCGAATTGGCACCTGGGCTTGAGAGAATGAGGAAGAGAACAGCATCAGTGGGGCCTCCGAAAAATCTGGAGAAGATTCTTTCTTCCAAATATGGAAGATACAAAGATCAAGGACAACAGGCAAACGATTGGGTCACAGGACTGGTGTGGGGCAGGCGGTCACTGGCTTTTCTGAACCCAGTCCCAACTGTCTTCATTCTCTTTCCGGTTCTTCTCGGCTTCAATAATTTCTTTGTACCTTCGGCGAAAGAATCCCAACTGCAAGGCAGAGAGAGGAGAAGGTGGTTAGAAATGGCTCACTTGGCGCATGCACACATGCTGGGCAGGCTGGCCAAGCTCAACTTGGCTATCTTATTTATGCCTAAATTTTTTGTTCCTCGTAGAGTGCTTCTGGTGAAATGTTTCCCAGACATGTGCTGGGACAAGTTCATGAGTTACTGGGTGTCCCTCAGAGGTATTTGGGAAGAAAGGAGGCTGCAGGGGCAAATAGATTTGGGAAACACTGCACTCTTTCTGTCCTGAAGAGATTGGTCATGTAGAGAACAGGACAGAGTTTAATGAGCCCACAGGGAGCTAAGAAACCCAAGAACCTCATGTCTGTAGCCTTGTGGAATAATTTGATAATCTACCATCATATAATAGACTTTGTGAAGGGTCTACAGACTCAAATATATAAGAGAGTTGCAAGTCACTGTTACCTAAAAGCAAACAGAAAGCAAGGTGCAACTTTGTTCTGCATCTTCCTGGGTAAACCCACCCTACTACAATCATGTTTGTAATCATGGTACTTAAATAAAGATTTTATTTAAAAAGTAATAAAAAATAAAAAGAATATGGCTTGGGGCCAGAACGATGGCACAGTTTTACAGCCTTTGCCTAAAAAATGAAACAAACAAACAAACAAACAACTCCCCCACCCCCCTGAAAACCATCAGGCTGGATCCAGCAGGAGGAGAATTGGCTTCTTATCTGTCAAGGCTTGTGGTTTTCTTGACTTTAGCTCCAGAAAGAACTTCTTTGGCCTTTCACAAGTTTTTATACTTCCTCACATGATCATTACAGTCCAGACTCTGGATTATCTATAGGGAGTCTGAGACTGACCTTTTCTCTAGGGGCTGGGGAGACCTGACATCCCTGTCTCTAACTCCCAAGTATCCTTGCTGTTTGCAGCTGAGGTCAGACAATCCTACTTGCCTTTGCCCCAAACACGAGACTGGCTGCAGATAACAAACACCCCAGCAGGTGTGACCACACCATGGTGACATCTAGCTTGATAACTCGAATGCCTTCTCTTCCCCGCTGCCCTGCCACTGTTTCCTGAATTCTCTTTGCAAGTACATGACTGCCCTCCAATTCCCATTGCAATCCTCTTGAAGAAGGGGATTCAAATAGAAATGTGTTGCTGACAGGCCTGTGGCACCCTGTCATCAGCTTTAACTTTACTATCGACCAGACTGAGAAATTCAAACTGGGAAAGACTAGTAAGACCTGCAGTGGTGGCCCACAATGAAGGTCCATGGGAATGTCACTCAAGCCAGCCAGCTAGTAAGCCCCTTCCATCACAAGTACATCTAACAGTCAAACATTAGGTACTCTGTCTCATGCTCCTTCACTCCTGGCTGAGCACCCATAATCACTGGGTTGCTCCTTAGCCCTCAAAGAAGAGGAAAGCAGGAAGGGATGAGGGGTTGTCTGCACTATCCTCTGTTTCCATTAGTAGATCTATCTGGCGAGTTGAGCAGAACCATCAAGAGAGCTGCCAGGAACTATCTCTACCATATGTCCCAGGGACCCATGAAGGTGCCATATAAGTGACTGGGGAGGCATTAAAGATGTCATCAAATCTCTGACAAGCCTTTTTTTGTTTTGTTTTGTTTTTGGGCCACACCCAGTGACGCTCAGGGGTTACTCCTGGCTATGCGCTCAGAAGTCGCTCCTGGCTTGGGGGACCATATGGGAAACCGAGGGATCGAACCATGGTCTGCCCTAGGCTAGTGCAGGCAAGGCAGGCACCTTACCTCCAGCGCCACCACCCGGCCCCTCTGACAAGCCTTTTGTGTTCTGGGCTTTAGTCCTTATGGGCTGAGTATTGTGTAGGTTCAACATTGCATTCCTAGTGCTGGCAGCTCCCCAATGTGTGACACCTGACACTCACATGCACATGACTTTCCCCCCCTGAACTCTTGGTCATCTTCTTCCCTTTCAAGAGAGAAGGGTCAGGGGCTTGGTCAGAACATTCTGGATAACCAGAAAAGGTCATTGCTATTGCCTATAATAGAGCATGTCTGCTCAAGATCAGGAAAGCCAGATCAGACATTTTGGAGACCTCTAAAAAAACAATCACTCTCCAAAGCAGCATCACTCTCCAAAGATCAAAGCAGAGGCAGATCAGAAGGTGTCACATGTCCCTTCTCTGCTGAGGTGGAAGATAATCCTAAAACCAGACTGACTGACTGACATGGAAACAAGATTCTTGAACAACTCTAACTGCTGCTGGTGCAACGTTTCAGTAATTCCAAACCGTGCATTTTTATCTCCTGAGAAGTATGTTCCCTCTTGTGCTGCACTCGTCAAGAAGGATTTTAGCTGGCTGCCCTTGTCCTAGTATCCTCGAAGGTGACAACTGATGTTTTATCCCCAATTGTCTGTGCATTTATTTGGCATTAGCAATAAATTGCAAAACTGCTCGGAATTGGAACCAGAGAGACAGTTCAAAGGTCTATGCTTTGCATGCATGAAGCTCAAATCCAATCCCTCCATGCATAGCTGAATGTGGTCTAGAGGCCCCTGAATACTGCCAACTCCCAGAAATACCACATTGCTGGGTCTGCACTGGACAGAGTCATGGGCCACTGTGCCCTCCAGAGAAAACCCACAATCCTTTATTCCCTTGAGCCTCTGCACTTGACTATTCATGTGATTTTGGAGCAATTCCCAACAGGAGAGTGCTTCTTTCCCCAAACCTGAGGCCACTGTGACAACAAAATGCGATGGAGATAACATCATACTGTATGTATCCCTTAAGCCCCTGGTGGTATGGCAATGCTTTTTCTCAATGTCTCAGATCTCAGCCTGATCTGCACTTGAAGGATTCCTGCACTTGGATGGGCCAGAAAGATGGGAGTTCATTTGGTCGAGGCTCTCAGAGCCCAGCCAACCTCCCCTTGCCTGAAGGCATGGTCTGAAACCAGCTAAGACAGATCAGCAGCTCACTGAGCTCAACTCAAATGACCCCCCTCAGAACTGTGAGCTTTGGGGCCAGAGGTGGCTGTTTGATCAGACTTTTAGGATAGTCTGTTGTTATGCAGCATGAGTTAATTCACTGTCTTTTCCTTTTACTGTAGATGGCAGCCCTATAACTTTTTAAAGGTTTGTTTGAAACACATCTCTTTATGATTTATTCTCAGTATATCTTTCATTTATGTACCTATTTTACACATCTACCTCCATGGGGTTGCAAAAACATTTCTAGGCAAAAAAAAAAGTCATCCCAAGTGGGTTAAGTGAAAGAGGCCACCCTGATGGAACTCTGCGCTGCTGGCCTGGCTGCTGAATGAGGCAATAGTCGGCAGCACACAGGCCCTGAGAGAAAAACCATGGCGGGGCATAGGTTTGTAGGACAGATTCCACTCCTTTGTCTCCAAAAAAGAAGTTGGATGTTTACTCTCTCAGTAGGAGGAAGGAGTGGATAGCAGTTGCCCATCAGGTAGGCTACAGACACCAAAAATTTTTGAGTGTGTCCTCCTGTGAGTGCTGCCTGCTTCTCACAAGGTGAAGATGCCAGCAGCTTTGAGAGGCTTCCAGCAGCAACCTCCCTGCTCTCAGTGGAGACATCAACACCAGCCTGGGAATCTTCTGTCCCTGCCAGTGATCAAACAGCTGATCTCAGAAGCCTTCAGGACACCTTGCCTTACCCCAGTGTGCCTGGGCTCCATGTCTTTCTGCTACAGTTTGTGTGTTGTCTCTAGGACAATGATGTTTGTTCTTCTCCTTTGGAAATTAAAGAACATACTCCATTCTCCTGGCAAGAAGTGCTGGGTACAAGTAGTACCAGTACAAGTAGTTGGCTGTGCAATGCAGAGCTAACACATTAGATGATACACAAACTTAATACAACTATTTCCCAGCAGATGGCAGCAGAGCTCCTTCCTTCCTTCCTTCCTTCCTTCC
>PVKC010022027.1:0-17865 GCA_004027635.1 Crocidura indochinensis
CTGCTCTATAATTCAGACCCCATTAATACATTTTTAAAAATGCAAAATTTTCAAATAACTAACCCAAAAAATTATCTTTCCTTACTAGACTAAACTCAACATCTGAAATCTATACCTACATAATTAGAGTATGTTAGCCAAAAATAAACAAACACATATGTGATTGAAGTTTCTTCTTGTTACCAGAAACTGGGAGGAAGGGAAAATGGGTAGTCAGTATATTTTCTGTTGTTGCTTTTGTTTTGTTTTATGGTGCTATAGATGTAACCCAAAGACTATTGCACACAAGGTTTGTATTCTACTACTCAGCTACATAACCTGAACCCCTCACTCAACATTTTAATTTTTACTTTTTTTGGATTTTGGGTCATACCCAGCAGCACTCAGGGGTTACTCCTGGCTCTGCACTCAGAAATCGCTCCTGGCTGGCTCAGGAACCGACCATATGGTATGTCAGGATTTGAACCACTGTCCGTTCTTAGTCAACTGTGTGCAAGGCAAGCACTCTATCTCTGTGCTCTCTCTCGCACTAAATTTTACTTCTTATGAGTCATTAGTTCTATCAAGATAATATTATTAGTATCATTTTTCTCATAATATTAAAAAGATATCATAGTCCCTATTACATTTTAATTTAATATTAACTTTTAATTTATATTATTTAAATAATAATTTATTTTAAAATCAAAATTTCAAAAGCTATTCTTATGTAACAGAAATTATATATGCCATAGACAAAACTCCTAGGAACTGCTTACTTGAACATATTTCTACTTATCATTTATTTTTGTTTGTTTTTCTGGGGAGGTCATATCCACCTGTGCTCAGGGGTTACTCCTGACTCTGCTCAGGGATTATTCCTGGTGGAGAACTGGTGGAACATCTGTAGTACAGGGCATCAAACTGGGGTAAAGTACTATAAGGCAAGAACCTTACCTGCTGTACTATCTGGCTCCTATGTATCTTATTTTACAAAATCTGAGTTATTTCCATGTTTATAAGGCAGTCTGGGACAACAAACAAAATAAATAAGACACCTACTGGATAAATATATATTTATCCTAACGTGGTTTAGGCCTGGCTCACGACACAAAACTCAATATTGCTGGGGTAAAAATGAAGGCACATTTATAAAATGACCAGAAAAATTTCATAATATTTATATGGAAATAATAATACCCAAAATTCTTGTTTATTTTCCATTTTAAGGAAGTTAAAATACTCTTCTCATTAAAATCCTCAAAAAAATTAAAAAATAAATAAAAAAAGAAACCCGGAATAAGAGAAGCTGATTCAAGGACTCATTCAAATTAAGATTTGTGATACAAATATTTTATCCTTTAACGGGGCAAGCTGATGTGCTCACATCTCAGTTCCAAGTTGCATTTTCACCCGGAAACACCAAACATTCTAAGCAGCAAGCTTAGAATGCTTTTCCCGCCACTCTTGATGTGTTTTCGCAGCACCTATAGCCATAACTGGCACTTGGGGGCCTTGCATTGTTGACAGGTTCCCTCTCATTTCTTTGGAGCCTATTCAGCTGCTGTGGTTTTACTCAGAAGTCAGAGCTTCGCATTTCTGATTTCCTGAGGCTGTTTCAAATCGTCTTTCTTAGAAAACTGTGCCAGTTGGGCTGCGAACAGCTCTTCTTTGAGAGGAACTGACAGCCGCCTGGGCGGGTCGGCAAGCGTGGACACGGGTTAACAGCCATGCCCCGCTAGTGTGTGTATGTCTCTCTCTGCTTTCCTTTCCTTTGCAGCAGTGCCATCACTGCCCATACCTTGTCATCTCTTTAAAGAATGAGAACAATATTTGGATGAGCTCAGAGAGAAGAAAACCAAATGCTATCCAGGGAACCTATAAAATCATCTCTGACAAAAACAATTCTCATTTGTGTCAGCAATTGATGTGGAAATGATTTTCAATGAGAAACAAAATCAGACAGAACAATTCAAGCTTCTTTGCTTAGGTACTCAATTTAGGGAATAAAGGTAACGTCAACTGTTTATGATTTCAATATATTTTTTAAGGTCATCATCGTAACTGCATTTTTGAAATGATAAGAACAACAATGAATTTTAATAAGCTGTACAATGTAATGCGCTTTCCAATGTGCTAAGGTAAAGAGAAACACTGTTTGAGGAAGTGGCTCATGTGCGTGTAGATGTGCTGGTGTGCGGTGCTGCTGGCAATCCCGTGGTCCTCATCCGTGTACCACTGAGGAGAAAGAGAGGTTAAAAAAAATCACAAAACAGTTGACATTTATAAAAAAATAAAACTCACTTAAAATAAACTCTCAAGACCATGCTTGATTAAAAGCAGGCTGTTGTAATTTCCCAGTTTATAAACTAAAACATGATGAAGAGCTCCTGACTCTCCCTCAAAACTCTGCTGGGGCCCTGGGCTCTGCTTAAGCTCATCGTTAGCAGGTACAGAAGCATCTTACTGTAAAAGTCCCTGGACTCTATGCACAGTCTACTGAAAACACCCAAACCTACTTTAAAATTTGATAGAATTAATTGTGTCACCTCTAGGAGGGAATGTTTATCCCATTAAGTCCACCGATTTTTATTGCTTTATCAGGTGTCAGATTCCTACTACTACCCTGCTTGTAAAAGAAAGTCTTAAAAGTAAAATAAGTTTCCTAATATTAAGAAATGGAAAAATCTCTTTCTACTTTATATAAGTGAAGTTAAAAGTGAAGTGTATTTTGAGCAAACACTTAGATTTTTTTCACTGGGACTTTTTTTAATCTTATATTTCTATAGAAAGAGTTGATGATCCGAAGCAAAATTTTATTAACTCAAGTCACATTAAACAAGTTGGAAATCACTGCCAGGCAGCCATATATTATGAAGACATAAATTAACTTTAAAAATGGCTTAAGCTAATCATAATATTTTCCTTGGGATGTCAAAAATCCGATCTCAGCCTCTTTTAAGAGTCTCATGTAAAGGAAGTCAACCAGAACTGTATTTTGTTGTCAAGTGTCTCATGCGATCCTAGAAACAGTGGACACCGTTTTAATTGAGCACAAAGCAAGTGAAATAAAAGGGAAAGGGAAGGATGCTTTTCTATATAATTGACAAGAAAGCTCCATTTCTTTTTATAGATACTCAAAAATTGTTAATGCAACATATGCAACATAAACATATACATGTATATATCTTATGTGCATACATATATGTACATACTTATATATGATTTTTCTTAATCTGTGTAGTACAGATAACAGATTTGAACTTTATAGTTGTTAACATCTTTCTGAAGAAGCAACTCTGAATAGGCAGCTTTAGCTATTTCTGGCTTTATAAAATAAGTCTGTGTGTGTATCGCCTCTGGTTGTTCAATAAAAGATAATACAGCAATTGCACATAACTGAAGTGTGTTGCTTATTAATATCCCACTGTTGTTAGAATAGCTAGATAGAAATGGGTTTTTAGAGTTGAGCAGAGCTATTATCATGCTGGTTTCACTTTAGAATTACTCTGCCACACATTTACTGAATAAGTGATTACTTTTAAATCAAAATAGTAAAGAACTGAATAATCACATGAACAGTAGAGCAGTGTTTTGACACTCCCAGAATATGAAATATTGTGTTTCTCAACCCCAGACTTCTAATATTATTGAACATTACTCTGGGTATGGTTCAAGGATATCACTTACAACTTTGCAGGGGGAAAAATAAAAGCCCTTTTAATTTCATTCCTGTCTTCTGAGTCCCCTGAGAAGCAGCCCTGAGAAGAAGAAACTAGCCCATCCATCCAGCAAGTTCCCTCTCCATGCCCAAAGTTTTGTTTATACCATCGCCTGGAAATCCACTCCAGCATCCACCAGTGCTTTAGAAATCTGTGCTGACTGCTGAAAATGAACGTTATCTGCAGGGAGAGAAAGGAAATGCAAAGTAACTAATAGCCACTCCAGTTTTCTGATACCCAAGGGTGGGAAAGGCATCAGAAGAAAGGATCTGTTTGAAGTTCTAGGACTCAGCATCCCATTTAGCCCAAGACAAGTGAGTTGTGGAAAGCAACACTGTTTTATTGAAGTAAATGTAACAGTCTTGCCCCTCATGCTTTTGTTTTGTCAGTAGTGAAATTGCAAACCTGTCTGTGATACTAAAAAGTCTAATTAACTGAAACTCACCATCTGCTGTTCCATGAATAAGGAGGTACTCAACTTGTTTAAAATTTTCAGCTCTGCTCATGACTGTTGAATTCTGGAATTGGGAAAAAGAATGTCATTATTCAAAAAAAGATCTGCCATAAACTGATTTTTCACTTCAGTTTACAAAATAAAATGTTTTCAGCTGGGGCCCCCTTTGATACAAAATATAGCAAACCGATATTCAAGCAAATGCTGTCTCCATGCATGGCAGAATGCACAGCATGCCCTGTGCCTGGGAGACAGGACTGCAAAGGGAGGATGCTACATCTTCCCTGAGCATGAAGGAGAGGGCACCTGCCACCCAGGCTGCATGCAAACCCCCTCAAGTCTCAGATCCCAGATTGGCTGTGTCCTATGCATTAGCACAGGGCAGAGTCTCATATTAGCAATGTATGTTCCATGGGCTTATGTTGTAGTTCAGCCAAAAAGTGTATTGCTATGGCAACCATGTGTCACATGGTGCCATACATGCTACATTTCAAAGAGCCTGTACATAGCATTTGCAACTAAACATACTCTGCAATATGTCATATGAACTTTGGTCCACATTGCTAGGCTCTGAATAAGAAGCTAGTATTACCTCTTTGGGAACAGATGTTTAAAACCTAGAAAAATGCAACATATGTGAGGGGAAAGTGGTGAAAAAGATTAAGAATGGCCTTAGAATATCAGGGTGTGATTGTTGTCTGTCTCATTCTTTATTGGGGGAAAAATGGGTTTTTTTTGGATCAAGTCATTCCCAAATCATCCAGGGACATGGGATGAAAAATTGGGAAGTCAGTTCTTTGAGACCTCCTGGTAGCCTCAGTGAGATAGAAGCTATAAAACAGGGGGAGATAAAGCCTAGGAGCTATCTTGAATTAAAAAGAGCATGTCATATGAGTATAATTCACATATGTTTACAAAGTTGGCATAAAGGTAAAAACCATGACATAGACAGTACAGTGACATCGGGAAAAAGTGAATGAGGGATGGCTTTTAATGCTTTGTTACAGCCTCAGTATAGGTTGAATATCAGCCATTGAGATCTAGTGTCTGGTAAATTGAAGCCAAGTTTTTGCGAAGTAAGTTTTATATACTGCATTGTTCTCTAATACTGCTAACACTAGGTTAGTATCAGGGCCAGAAACTTTGCTAGATTTTTAGCAGGAAAAGGACCAGAATAGTGTGTACACACACACTCCAGTCCCTGCTCCCATGCCAGTGACTTCCCTCCCAAAGAAATGTTACTCTCTCTGACCCTTGTTTTCTGTAAAATGGGAATAATGGAACTCCTCCCCCCCCCATCCCTCACAGACACAGGATTAAAGAGACAGGCTTTCGTCGTTCTATCTCTCTTCCTTTCTTTCTTCCTTCTTTCCTTTCTTTTCTTCTTTCTTCTTTCTTTCCTTTTTCTTTCCCTTTCTTTCTATCTTCCTCCCTCCCTTCTTTCTTTCTTTCTTTCTTTCTTTTTTCTTTCTTCTCTTTCTTTCCTTTTTCTTTCCCTTTCTATCTTCCTCCCTCCTTTCTTTCTTCTTTCCTTCTTTTTCTTTCTTTCTTTCTTTCTTTCTTTCTTTCTTCCTTTCTTTTTCTTTCTTTCTTTCTTTCTTTCTTTTCTTTCTTTGTTCTCTTTCTTCTCTTTCTTTCTTTATTTCTTCTTTCCCTTCCTTCTTTTCCTCCTTCCTTTCTTCCTTTCCTCCTTCTTTCCTTCCTCCCTCCCTCCCTCCCTTCCTTTCTTCCTTCCTTCTTTTGAATTACAGTTGCTAAAGTGAGAATTATATAACACAGTGTTCCTTGATAAAGGATAGATGTTATGCTACAGCTTTCAGGACAGTCATCCTTAGTGCTTGAGGACCAAGCCTCTCAGGACCACATGTAAAAATCAGGAGTGCCCCTCTGTCGGCAGTAGGCCCATATCATCCTGACCATACTACATCTCTGTGCCAACATTTACCCAGAAACTTTCAGAATAAATATCTAGAAATTATTAAGAATCATATTGAAGTTTCACTTTATTTTTAAGAAATGATAAGCTGAAGAGACACTACAGTGGTTAGGGCATTTATCTTGTTGTGGCTGACCTTAGTTCAATCCCAGTATCTCTATGTTCCCATGAATCTGCCAGGAGTGATCCTTGAGTGTTATGCCAGGAGTAAGAGCAGAGTACTAACTGATGTGGTCCCAAGCAAAAACAAACAACAGAAAAAAGAAGTATTCTATATGAATTGTTGTCTTATATGAACATGCATGATTTCACTTATCTCTTCATTTCCCACTCACTTAATTTTTTGATTCAGTTAATGCGTATTAGGTATATACCATCTTAACAATGAGACCCAAGAGAAAGGGGATTTTTTTTATATATTTTAGTTTTTCTTAGTGTCTAATATTTGTAAGTAACAATAAAGTGTAACTGAAAGGAATTTAAGGACTCCTCATGCACTGTCCACTTTATTCAGACCTAGTTTTGCAGAAATAAGTGGGAGCAGCTGGAAGAATAACATTCTCATCCTGAAATTTGCTGAGATATACTTTTGCTTACTTTCAACCTTTATAGCATGCCATTAATTAACAGCTAGTGGATGTTTACTCTATAATAGTCACTGTGTTAAGCATCATAAAGGAATTATTTAAAAATATTGCTCTAATCTTAATAACATTGCTATGCAAGTTAAGTCTATGGGACTTTTGTTTTCTAAGATTCCAAAAGAACTAGAGTTAGTTACATCTAACTCCAGCTGTGGTGCTGTAGCTGTCCACACAGACTGAGGCAGAAAGGCATTAACTCCTGTGTTTTTTCCTGATTTGGGATCTGCAGAACACAGTTGTTTCAGGTATCCCTCTCAATTCTCCTCCCCCAGCATTCCTATTCCCTTGGCCTTTGGTGATGATTAATAAGAAGAGAACAGTTCTGCACAACTCCGTGAGGAGGTGGGTGACTGACTATGCAGGTGATGTTAAGCCTTATTCAGTGGTAAAATCAGGATTTTCTGTCCTTCAGAGAGGAAAGGATTAACAATCCCATTTGAATGTCACTGTGGGAAGCTAAACTGTTGACAGAAAAGGCTGGACTTGAACACTGACAGTACACATGAATGACAGTAATCCCCAGGCCAAGGGCCATCCCCGTGCTCTTTGGTGCTCCATAGCTCACAGCCACACTCACTGCCTTTCATCACAGTTAAGCTTGCTATTTGCACATGTAAGAGTTGACTTCAACAAGTAAACCTAACCCAAATATACAGTGGTGTCACCTCTCTTCCAGTACCTCCCTCACTTGGCAACTTAAACAGCAGAAGCTGCTCCTCCAGCCTCGGAGCCATAAAATGGAGAAATGTCATTGAAACATAGAGTAATAGTTAGGAGACATATAAATACGCAGGACAGTTAGCAAGGAATGTGATAACTACTGGAGTTTGGACCAAAACAGTTTCTGGCTGCCTTTTTTTTTAAATGGAGTGAATACAGGCTGAAAGAAGACAATTTTTATAAACAAGTAAAACCCTGAGCCTAAGATAAATGTTGTGATGTACACACTGTAGCTGTGATGAACTAGACATGGTGAGAAATGCAACATACTGAGAAAAAGACGAAAACTGTGATAAAAGTGTCATGATGCAAATTGTTTTACATTAACAATATTACACTACAAAGAAAGAAAGACAAATACTTTAATGCAGCAAGAGAAAAATAAAACAAAAGCTTCCTTTGCATCTGCAAGAGAAGTGTGCCATTTCCACTGCTTACTTCCCCAGCTCACTGGGAGAAGTTTCCAAAGGGGCCTCTTTATGCAAGGAGACAGGCAGACTGAAGGTGCACCCCACTTGCAGTCTCTTGAGCTACATAGAATATTTCCCCTCCTGAAAGAAGCAGCTGTGGCACTTTGCCTCAGGAACCACCAAACTGTATTCCCTACCAAACGGTGCCCTGGTTGCAGTGGCTTCTCAGTAAAGACTCTTTATTACTGGGGACACCCTTCTGCAGTGCCCATGAAGGCAATAATCTCCAAAAGCAGTGAAAGCAGAATGCATGTATCAAAGGTATGCTTAAAAACCAGAAATCACTTAGCTGGTCTATTTTAACCCCCTACTCTCCAAGTAGTGATAAGATCATCCTCATTTGTCTATCGATGAAAACAGAAATAAAAAAGGAAATGGATGACTAAGTTAGAAGCCGAATAGTCTATCACCAGCTCCTAAAAAGGATGCTCAGAGTGATAAATGGGCAAGGATGCAATGGTGGTGCAGTTGGCACTCTCCTGAGGCTAGAAACTTCCGGAGAGCCCCGTTGCCAGCAACAGTCTGGCAAAGAGAAGTGGGAAGGATTGGTCCAGTGGCAGTGCCGATTCCACAGCATCTCTGCGAAGAGCTTTTCCTTCAAGCCCCAAGAAGAACCATCTGTAGCTACTAGTTGGATCATGCTGGTTCTTCTGTTACCTTCCAACAAATAAATCTTTGTATTTTTTGAAATAAAAGACAGGACTGATTGGAGTAGGGAAGTGCTGTGAGAAACAGAAGGTCTAGCAATCTTTCAGTTACCCCTTGCGCCACCTACAAACCACTGGATACAAGCTTTCTGAGTGGAATGGGAGGACTCTGTCATGCTGTGAAAGCTCATTTCATGACAAGCACATGTGTCTCACTTAATCCTTTCAATAAATGTGACACAGGCCTCCTTAACCCCATTACCTAGATGTAGAAACTAAGATGAAGTAATCAGGCTGCTATTGAGAGGTAAAAGCAGATTATCTTATCTGTCTAATTCTAGTCTTACTCTAGTGACCCCTCTTAGCTAAACCATTGAGCATCTTGGCCAAGCTCTAAATCATGCAGCTGCAGGTCTGATAAACAACCCAGCACTTTAGTGAGATAGCATCAAGGGTGCTACATAGCCAGTCTATGAATTATCTTGTTTGCATTTAAAACCTCACAAATAATTTTGAATAGTGCTATTTTGGGAAACATCATTAGAGCCACAACAGAGGCCACAGAAAATATTTAAGAAAAAAAAAATGAAGTCATCCCACTCTATCAGATGTTTTACTTGTTTACATCCATCAAACAACTGTACCCTGGAGATGCCAAGGAAAAGCTCCCATCAACCCGACAGGGGGCTCTACCTCAGGCCTCACCAAGCAACACTGGCTTCCTTAAAGATCACACAGCAGTCAACATTTTATCAGCACTCAACAAACAAGTTAAGGTTTGGCTGAAATCTGAAGGTCTCTCTCCCTTTGGCATATTCTGGGATAATAGAACAAATGTCAAATCAGTACAAGATGGCATATTTACAAAATTGCACCCTGTTTTGCATAACCTAACGATGCAGCAGTTCTTAAGGATTGAACATTTCAAATCTGCTAGCAGAAGACTGCCAAATCTATGACTGTTTCATACACTTGCCAAAAGCCTATCAAATTTTGAGCAAAATGCAAAATAAATCTCCTCTACAAGTTAAATCAGTCCCTTCTGTGTGTTCCAGGCTGCCCTCTTCTCTTGGCAACAAGGCTTAGGACTTAGGTTCCATTTCTCTGGCCCTTAATCTCCAGTATCTCTTGAGGTACACTCATTACTCTCTTCCTGGTCTCATAACCTGCCTCTGAGTTACCTGCTCTTTCACCTACTCTTTGTGAGTCATTTCTCTGTGCTATCTCTGGATTCATTAGGCCTGCTTTAAATCCTTCATATGTGCAGCTGTTAGCCATGTGTCTAATGTGCTATTCTGTCTAGTTCCACCATGCAGTCTAGGAAGAGAACTTATATGCTCTCTTTCTCATCACCCTCAATCTTTTTTCCATTGACTTCTGGTAACTACCCCCTGGTTCTCCATCCCTTGAGTATCCAGTGTAATACTTTGTGCCTGTTTGTGTTAGTAAAAGGCAGGTCATCAGTGCACTGATGTCAGATAATTTGAGGGAGAATCAAATGGCATCTGACAAAAGAACCCATGTAATGCACTTAGAATACTGCCTCGAAAAGGAAGCAAGCGCATGATTTTAACTAGTGAAACTGGATTCTCCTTGGTAAAAAGAAATGGAGAATAGGTGAACCCTAAGTTCTTGACTATCTCACATCTCTCCTCCTTACATGACTGGAAAGACACGGAATTTTTGAAGTCCCATTCACATTTTAGAAACCACCAGTCTTTTGAGAACATATTTATATTCAAGAGAAAGATTTACTACCTACTTTCTTATTTTGTCTCACAAGGAGATAATGAACTTGTAAGTGATTAAACACAGGTCTGTGAATGGGTGAGCATAAAGTCTTCAAGTAGTGTTATAGATTTGTAATATTATAGAATTACAGTGTTATAGGTTGAACTAGAAAAATCTATGACATAATAGAGAATATTCCTATTCAAAGCCCTTCAGAAACCCACACCTCAGGGATACAGCCACATCTGTTGTTTATTCATTGCTGTTGGAGATTGATAATACTCTTCCTGACCAAATGATCCCTTTGTTCCAATATGCCTGTGGTGGACAGAGACTCACTGCAGAACAGAGAATTGTGCTGAGCACACTGCTTCTTAGTTTTGATTTGCTACTGCACCAGTTTGACCTCCATTCAGGGCTTCCAGACTACCTGCTCTTTGGTGTTTTAGGAAGATAAACAGCTTCCTTCTTCTTTGAATTTTTAAGTTGCTTTCTTTTAAAATCACGCTTGACTGTGCACATGATTACTCCTGGCTCTGCACTCAGGGATCATCCTTGGCAGTCTTGAATAACCACACGAGATGCTGGAGATTGAAATGGTTGACAGCATACAAGGCAAAGGCTGTTGCATAATTGTTCTGGCCTTCTTTGAATCTTTTTAAAATTCTCTGTCTTGCTATGTGGAAGTTGGTGTGTGACTATCTACAATAAGAATCTTAGGGACTCATCCTAAATTGGTCAAGTCTTAGTCTCAAAATACCTTAGTCCTACATTTCAAAATCAGAGGCCACATGACCCCTGTTTGGCCCCAGAAAATCCCAAAGGGGGCCCCAAATAGAAATCAATAAATTGGAGCCACGGCATGAGTCTAGGGGACAAGTTCTTGGATGACTGGGGAGGGCACATAGGAAGGAAACAAGATCAGAAGGGGGCCATGATCTGAAAAGACTGAAAAATGGTGACTTAATCTATAGACAGTCTATTTGTAAGAGAAAAGGGTATTTGATTTGGTTGTATGGCACCCCTGAGGCACTGGTTTTCCTGTAGATCAGATTTCAGTTTTCACAAGCTGGACAGCTAAGCAAAGCAGCCCTGTCCAGTTCACATATACAAAGGGTTCCTTTCATTCCATATCCTGACCTTTGTTTTTACAAAAATGTGTTTCTCTTGATGATTTAGATTTGTCAAAGTTTTCTAAATCTGGGTAATCATCAAATAATGAATTACTTCTCATGTAAGTTTTATTAAAAATTATATTCTCTTCCTAAGGCTATAATATCAATAATTCTTTTCCCATGAACATGGAAAATAGATAAAGACTTTACTTATTTATTTTACACCCTTGAGCACTCTTATGCTGAATGTGTTGAAGAAGGTGAGTTGACTAGTTGAAATCTAAGTCATTTAAATGATTTTGGACATATTTCCTTTTTCCTTTTGAGTCATGAACTTGTACAGAAGGTAGAAGCATTCTGAGAAACTGTCTTTGTGTTTTCAAAGAGTGTGAAAAGAGGGGGGGAAGGAGAGGAGAGAAGATTGAGAGAGAGAAAAAGAGAGGAAGTGAGAGAAAGAGAGATAGAGAGAGAGAGAAAGAGAGAAAGAGACAGAGAGAGAGAGAGAGAGAGAGAGAGAGAGAGAGAGAGAGAGAGAGAGAGAGAGAGAAAACCTGGGAGAAAAAAGTAAAAGAAGATGGGGTCCAGAGGGGCAGCTGGGGCCTTGGAGGAAAATAGAATCTTTGAATATATTCTTGCCAGAGACAAAAGCACAGGCTCATTTAAAAAACAAAGGAGGGCAGCTTTATTCTAAAGCCTGCTGTGCACCAAATATAGGCACTTAGATTCAGTTCTCCAACATTTTGAGGAAGCAACTTATCAGGGTGGAAACAATTCAGTTCAGGCTTTTGCCTCCCTTTCTCCTGCCCACCTTAACTACCGCCCGACCAAATAATTCCTCTGAGTAACACATTGGGAACCTTTAGCTCCCTGGTACTGGCAGTTTTAATGCGTCCATTGCCAGCAATGAATTTTGTGCCAAGAAAAGCCGACTCCTGGCGTGGAAGGATTAAACAGTCCTCGGGAGCCATCTGTGCAGTGAAGTGGAAGAGTGACTTTGTGCACCCAGTGTGTGCGTGTTGCCATTGGCAGTAGGAAGTTACTTCTATTTACATGACTACCTCCTGCAGTGAACACCTAAGGGGACACACAAAATTGGTCACAGCTGGGGGAGGGGAAAATGTAGATGGAGGCAGAGGGGTATCTGAGTGGAAATGATGGAGAAAGCTGGAGAAAGGAATGGATTGCAAGGACAGATTGAAACCAATTGTTCTAAGTAGGAGAGCTGTTGCAGAAGGTATCATATTGGGTCTTAGTTTTATCCTGCAGATCAACAGTTCTCCCTCAGGGGTAGGGTTTGCACTATATGCTTGTGGGTCAAGGTCCAAGTTCTTTTCAAAATTGGATTAAAAAATGAATTTTTGACTCATCACATATCAATTTCTACAGTTGGGATTAAGATCCCGAGCTCTGCTGCTTTAGAAGCCTGGTAGTAGTTAGGATATTTGAGAAAGATTTTTGGCATCTCCTTCAATAAGGCATACCTAAGGAGGGAAGATTTCTAATGCAAACAGATGCTAAGTTGTTGACCAGGAAATTCAAACTGTAAAATAAGTAAAATGATTGAGAGTGGGAAGGCTATTTGGAGGCAATCCCAGTATGATCAGGGCTGATTTCTGGCTCTGTGGTTAGAGTTCACTCCTGATGGTACAACTGAGGACCATAGTTCGGGGATCAAACCAAGATTGGCTGTGTGTAAGGTAAGGCTTAAGGTTTAAGTCCTAAGGTTGTGTGTAACCTTAATTCTCTAACTTTCCAGCCCCCCGCATTAGAACTTTTATAATAATATTTTACTTTAAGAAATTTTTCAGAAAATATTTTAAGGTTTATCATTTTTAGTAGGTAATCCAAAGAGTACAATAGTGAATAAGTAGTCTAGAAATGAAAATACTCCATGAGGCAAAAGACAAAACTAAAAAATGTGAGGTCAACACAGACAAACTGAGATGTGCATGAGCAATATTATTGGACTTTGAATCCAGAATGAGGGAGCAGTGCAAGCTTCTTCTTTTGAAGCTGTTCACATTTTCTAATAGATTGAGATAGAGAAATGATGCAGGTAGAAAGTACAAGACAACAAAGGTACAAAGAGAAAGGTCACAAAACATTCAGAGATTAGAGAACATGTTAAACACGGTAAAAAAAGATGCGAGCTGGTAGCTGAGTACATAGAAAATGTTCACTGCAGTGCTGCAGGAAGAGGTTAACCTTGTAACTGTGAGTGCTATAGACTGTGTGGAAAGACAAGCTAACAGAAGACAAAGGCAGTTATTGTTCTAAAAGGCGAGAATCCTTTGGTAGCAACAATTTTGGTTCCAAAGAAGGAAAAGGATAGGTAATGTCATTTGTTAAGTATGGAGACAAAGATGGGAAGAATCAAACTGGCAGGTGAGACAATTAACACAAAGGCATACAGTTGGGGTACGGGAACTGCTTTGTAGTGTGTGGAAGGCAATTTGCACAGCTCACTTTACCTGTTGCTTCTTTTGTATCTTGACTGAAAGATATGTAAACACACAGTGGCACTAACTCAGACAAGTATCCTGCCCTCCCCACAAGGGAGGTGTTAGTTTAGCCTTGCTGACTAAAACAAATAAGCTGAATGAAAAGAAAAAAAAAAACAGTCCACTCTTACCTAGCAAGACTAGAAATTGAATCTGAGCTCTATTGTACTTTGATAAAATGACTTCAGAATCCATAGAAATTTTATACCCAAATTGTAAGAATTACTCAAAGTAATGTTTCCATATGAAACCCAAGTATTAGGTTCATGAAACACTTGGGGAAAAATTGTGTTCATGGGCAGAATGGTGGCACAAGCAATAAGGCATCTGCCTTGCCCGCTCAAGTCTAGGAAGGACCAAGGTTCAATTCCCCAGTGTCCCATATGGTTTCCCAAGCCAGGAGCTATTTCTGAGTACATAGCCAGGAGTAACACCTAAGCCATCACTATGTGTGGCCCAAAAACAACAACAAAAACAAAAACAACAAAATTGTGTTCTTAAAATATATTAAATATTAAAATTTAAACTATTCCTTCCTTCTCTCCCTCCCTCCCTCCCTTCCCTCCCTCCATCCTTTCCTTCCCTCCCTCCCTCTTTCCCTCCCTCCCTCCCTCCTTTCCCTCCCTCCCTTCCTTTCTTCCTCCCTTCTTTCCTTCCTTCCTTCCTTCCTTCCTTCCTTCCTTCCTTCCTTCCTTCCTTCCTTTCTTCCTTCCTTCCTTCCTTCTTCTCATCTCCTTTTTCTATTTTTGTATCATACCCAAAGTGTTCCTGGCTCAGCTCAGGGATCATTCATGAAGTATATGGAATAATTCACTTTCCTATAAAATAGTTTGGACTTTCCCCAAAAAAAGGTGAATGCTGGATGATTTACCTTGTCATTTATAAGTATTTACTAACAAACATGAAAGAATCTAGAATGTTCCAGAATATGTCCAAATATTAGAAAAGAAGTGAGGCTAACACTTCCAACAGATCCAGTGGGGCACCGAAAGGCATTGTGGTTCTCCTATGGGACAATCACTTACTTGGATACTATTCAGTAATTTGGGTTCAAGGGTTTTGCAGATATTGTCCAACTGTACCTGTACACTCCACCTGCTTTTCGCAAATCTTGTGTAAGAAAACTCTAGCTATTTGGCTATGAAGAAGAAAATTATTGGCTTATACATGCATCTTCATTATGATAATACCATAAGAATTTTTAATCTACAACTAAAGGTTTAGAGAATCTTTGGGGCTTTAAAGGAATATGTTGGGTTTGACATGTTTTCTAAACTGAGGTTTTTATAATTAAAGTAATTATCGGGTGTTGCTTTGTATTTCCAAATGAATGCATATTGTGACCTATATAGCATACGACAAAGACTATAATTATGCAGAATATAGAAGGGGAAGCTATTGGAGTATCTCTATACCACCTGTGTTATTTCTTTTTAACAAGAATTTTGTTGGAAATAAAAATATTTTTCCAGAATAAATGTACTTTAAAATATTCTTCAATTTCCTATAAATAAATCATAAAATTTTTCTGTTTCCACATCTCTTACCCTGTAGTGGTTAAGGTTGTCTTCTAGTGTTGGGAGACTCATATAACGTTCTGTGTACACTGAGTCTATGATGAAAAACAATGGGGGAAGAGTTATTTATACAATCAAAACTAATGCTCCTAAAAAATCTTTACTCAGTGCCCCCTGGAACTTTACCTTCTTTAAGGAAAGAAAAATAAAGTGATCTCCTATTATACAAAAGGCAATTAAAAACCCTCCCCCCAAAGTCAATCACTCACTTTGATAAATACTGTCCCAATTTATGCACGGGTATGCAGTTATTACACTCAGAAATATCTCATTGGATACTTCTACTCATTTTTATTTGGTTATGCTTAAGGCACTGTGATATATCAAGTTATTCATAACTGAGTTTCAGTCATATAGTGTTCCAACACTAATCCCATTACCAGTATCAACTTCCCTCTACCAATATCTCTGATTTCCTTCCAACCCCTGAATCTTCTCTATAACAGGCACTTAAAATTTTTTTTTAGACATCATGATTTACAATAGTGTTACTGATTATGTTTCATGCTTGACACATTCTAGCTCAACACATAAACACACACCCTAAAATGCCAGTGAGACAGTCCTGGGAGAGGGCTCATAAGCCAGAGTGCATGCCTTGCACGTGAAAGCACTATCTGGCCCAGTGCAGTGTGTAGAGTGCTTCCCCTGACCTCCCAAAAATTTTCAGTGAAAAAATTAGTTGTGATCAAATTCCAATATGATTTAAAAATATGTCATAGCTTTTTTGAAAGATGGCCCTCTAAATGATCCGATTACTGTAAAAAATTAAGTCTAATAATAGGTTGTCATTGTGCCATTATGATTTGAATTTCACAACTGTACAGGCAATTCAATATTAATATAATTAAGTAAATTAATATATCTACCTCAAGCAACATTTAACTTTTTTGAATGACATTTTAACTTTTAACTTTTTTTAAATTAAAAATGAACACCAATTATTTCACATGAACTCACCATGCCATTTTTATAGAAAAAAGTATGTCTCTTTATATACTTGTTTGAAGAAGATTATGTCCAATGGCTAAAAAAAGTTCAGGCTGCTTTTTTGCTACAAAATTAAGGTTATAAAAGGTACAGAAAAAGTTTATCTTCTTGCCATTTCTGATTCTTCCCTCCTACTAAGTGCACCATTGATCACCCCTTAGAAATTCCACTTTGGCATTGTATATGAAGCATTTCTTAGTGACGAAGAGGATATTGTAGAGTATTTTTTTTTATCTACATAAAGACAGTAGAATAAAAGAAATCTCTATCTCAGTTCTCTTTTTGACACTCAAAGTCTTTTTAATGTGACCTTTTCCTAAAGAAAAAGATATGTGCCCCCCTTTTTTTTTGGTTTTGGGTCACATCTGGCAGTGCTCAGGGGGTTACCCTGGCTCTGAACTCAGAAATTATTCCTGGCAGACTCTGAATCATGTGGGATGCTGGAGATCAAACCCTGGTAGACTGCTTAAACAAGGCAAACACCCTATTCACTGTGCTATTGCTCTGGCCTCAATTCATGCTTTCTTTTATCCTGCTAATCTGTGCAACCCTAAACTCAGATTAAAATAAAGATAATGAGGGTATATAAAAACGAAGTAGAATGGGTCTAGAAAATAAACAAAGTTGAATTTTTGAGATTTGAAAAATATTTTGAATTTGTTGATAACTACTGTGCAGAAAATATGTAAGTCTTTCACAATAACAGCATAAGTGCGATTGTTTTATCCATATAGTATCTCTAAAATGAATCCGCTTATTTGCTGTAGAAACACTGATACCTAAAAAGGAAGATATATTTTTACTTTAATGCATAGGTCATCACTCAACATGCCTTCAGACAGGACAGTTATTACATACCATAGTACTCCCACCGGGACACAGGTGCCACAGCAATCCCACACTTGAAAACACCACTTCCTGCTCCCAGGACCATTGAGGTGACATACCCTCCATATGACTAAGAAATGGAAACAGTTATTTTTATGGAGATAAAAGAATTAAAGACATATGGTAAGCTAGTTGCATTTCTCACATCTTTATATACTGTGCTTCTTTAGAGAAAGCATGGTAGCTAGAGAAGGTTTAAATTGGCCTTAATTGGACAGTATCTAAAGACTAGATATTCAAAGCCTTGGGCCATAGAAGCATTGGAGGAAAAGCACTAAAAATCAGCAGGGTAGTGCTAATTAAAGGAGGGGAGATACAATAAACATAAATTCATTACATATTTTATGAATGAATTAAATTTTACACATGAATTACAGTTCATACACCCCTTTATGGCACCCTCTCTCTCTTCCTCTTTTCTTCTTCTCTCCTTTCTTTTCATTCTCATCTCTCTTCATCATAACAAAGGTATTAAAATGGTTTAGTGGAGA
>PVKC010022028.1:0-17876 GCA_004027635.1 Crocidura indochinensis
CTTTCTTTCTTTCTTTCTTTCTTTCTTTCTTTCTTTCTTTCTTTCTTTCTTCCTTTCTTTTCTCTCTCTTTCTCTCTCTCTCTTTGGTTTTTGGGTCATACCCAACAGTGCTCAGGGGTTACTCCTGACTCTAAGCTCAGAAATCGCTCCTGGCTGGCTCGGGGGACCATATGTGATGCTGGGATTCAAATCACCGTCCTTCTGCATGTAAGGCAAATGCCTTACCTCCATGCTATCTCTCCGGCCCCAAATCATTTTATATTTCTACTCAATGTTCATACACCCGTTTGGTCTTGGTACCCTCCCTTATTTCTTATGCTCTTACAAAACATTAAAGACACAGGACTCCTTCCTAACACATTTTATGAAACTAACATTACAGTAGTAGCCAAAGCAAACAGATTTCAAGAAAAAAATTTTTCAGACCAAGCTCTCTAATGAACATCATTGCAAAAATTATTAGTGACATCTTTGCTAACTGAATTCAAAATCATATTAAAAAACACCCCCACAGACCAGAGCAATGGTGCAGTGGTAGGGTGTTTGCCTTGCATGCAGTTGACCCAGGATGGACCTCAGTTTAATCCACTGGTATCCCATATTGTCCCCCAAGCCAGGAGTGATTTTTGAGTGCATAGCCAGGAGTAACCCCTGAGTGTCACTGGGTTGGCCCAAAAAGTAAAAATAAAATAAAAAAGAACCATACATCCTAGCCAAATGGAATTCACTCCAGGGTTTTAAGGATGGTTCAATATATGCAAATAAATTAACATAATATATCACATTAAAAAGGAAAAATCCATATCTGATATCAATGTATAAGATAAAGCTTTTGATAGCAACAATTCATGATAAAAGCCCTGAACCAAATTGAGCTGGAGGGAACTTTTCTCAAGATAGTAAGCTCTATCTTACCCACAGCCAGTATTATTCTTAATGTCAAAAACCCAAACAATTATTTATTACTATTTGTAGATATTTGTACATAGAAGACCCTAAAGAGTCCACAAAAAAGATACTAGTAAAATAAGCCACAAATAACAACAAAGTAGCAGCTTCAAAATTGATACCAAAAATTGGTTGCATTCTTTCATACAATAAATGAATCAAAAGAGAAAAAGATCAAGGAATCTATTTCATTCAAAATAATACCCAAAACATCAAGTGTCTAGGAATCAACTTCATAAAAGCTGAGAGTGGTATGTACAATGATAAGTTTAATTCACTTTAAAAAGAAATAAGAGACAAAATTAGGTAATGCTAAAAATAGTCTATACTCATGGATTAGAAGAATCTGTAGAGTTAAAATGACTATTCTACCCAGGGTATATAGATTATATAGATTATATAGATTCAATGCATTTTCCCATCCAAATTCAGACAATGTTAATCAAGGACCTAGAAAAGTCAATAAAGTTTCAATGGAATCAGAAAAGACTATGAATAGTCAAAACCATAAAGCTTAGAGATCAAAACTGCCTGGTACTGGAAAAAGATAGGTTTCCCAATCAATGGATCAGTATCAAACACCCAAGGAAGATCCTTGGGTATGAACTATATGGATAGCTTATTTTAAATAATGAAGCTGAGATCATAATATGGAATCAAGATAGCCTCTTCAACAAGGGTGTTAGAAAAACTGGATAACTATAATAAAAATTAAAACTCAAAGCATATTTTACACCTTACACAAAGGTGAAAACAAAGTGAATCAAAGTTCTTGAGATATTACCAGAAATGATAAAGTATTCAGAGAGAAAATGGCGGCTAGAGGCTCCAAGATTTGGAATTCTAAAGCATATTCAATGTCAAAGGAAACCAAATGAAAAATAAACAATTGGGCCCACATCAAATTGAAGAGTTTCTGCATGGCAAAAGAAACATGGGCTACAACTGAAACACAGCTAACTGAATAAGAAAAAAATTCACATTCAACATTTTAGGTAAGGGCTTAATATACGGGATATGTAAAGTATTAACAAATGTCAACAAAAGCATATTTAAAAACGGCAAGAGAAAAATGAACAGATAGGGGCCAGGTAGTGGCGCTCGAAGTAAGGTGCCTGCCTTGCCTGCGCTAGCCTAGGACAGACCGCGGTTTGATCCCCTGGTTCCCATATGGTCCCCCAAGCCAGAAGCGACTTCTGAGCACATAGCCAGGAGTAACCCCTGAGCGTCACCGGGTGCGACCCAAAAACCAAAAAAAAAAAAAAATGAACAGATAATTCTTAGAGGAAGATAAGTGGATCATCAATAGGCACACAAAAATTGACAGAAAAACTTATCAATAAGTATATACAAATCAAGACAACAATGAGATATCATCTCACACTAGTGAGAATGGCACATATCAATAATTGTAGGATATTTGTTGACAGGAATTTGTTGAAAAAGGAATTCATAATACTTCTGTTGGTAATTTTATTTGGGTCATCCCTTGTGGAAAATACATAAAGAATCCTTAGTAAACTTAGAATTAAACTGCCATAAGACCCAGCAACTCCATTTTGGGGGATCTTTCCCTAGGACAGATGTTCATCGTTACTTATTGCTGTGTTTAATAGTGCTGTACACTAGCTAAGCTATGAAATCAACTTAGGTGTCCAACAACAGATGAATAGATTATAAAGAATACTAGATTATGAAGAATATAATGGAATACTATGTAGCTGTAAGGAATGTTGAAATGCAATTTGCTGTAACTAGTGGAACTGAAAAATATCATATTGAGTGAAGTAAGAGAAAGAAGACAAACACAGGATGAGCTCACTTTTCTGTGGTATGTAAAATAATTCTATTAGAAAATTTAAGGTAGTAAAGGGAACATTTCTGATCACTCTTGACACCAGAACATGAAGAGTTATAAGACAAATCAAGGTGTTAAATCAAGGTGGGAAAGAAGATGAGAGAAGGAAGTAATAAGGAAACAGGAGCCTGAGCATCAGTTATAGTGGGGATGTGGAAGTTGGGAGTTGACAAAGTTTGGGAAGACTGATGATGGGATTTTTACACTGGTGTTGGGACTGGTGTTGAGAAATAATTTGCTTATCAGATATCAATAATTTTGTAATTTTGACATTTTGAACTGCTCTGAGGTAAGAGTTCACACAAGAGTACGGTCAGAAAAAAGGACTGGTGAGAATACTCATGGGTTGTGAGCGGCATTTGGATGAAAAAGCACCATTTTGAACTGAATTAGATGAGTGCACCCAGACAAAAATACAGCTGCTTCACTTTGCTCTGTGGCTATGCATTTCTTCTAGTCAAGGTGCCCTATCACAACACATATACAATGAGAAAGCAATGCAGAACCCATAATAAATAAATAAATAGGGGCCCGTGAAATAGCATGGAGGTAAGGCGTTTGCCTTTCATGCAAAAGTCATCGGTTCGAATCCTGGTGCCCCATATGGTCCCCCGTGCCTGCCAGGAGCAATTTCTGAGCATGGAGCCAGGAGTAACCCGTGAGCACTGCCGGGTGTGACCCAAAAACCAAAAAATAAATAAATAAATAAATAAATAGTGAATGAAGATGGTTGTTCTGAAGACCCAAATAACATCAGCTACCTATATAACCTCTCTGATCAGACTTTAGAGAGAAAATGTTAAAGATGTTCGAAGAACTCAAAAACACCATAAACAACAACAACAACAACAACAAAACAACAACCATCATGACTCAACAGAATGTGAAAGTAAAAGTGATAAAACTTTAAACAAATTAGGACTGAAAAACTTAGTAGGGTAGATGGAAAGACTTCCCAGTAGAGTAAGAGCTACTGAGGACAGAATCAGTGAGCTGGAAGATGAACTGCATAATATCTCTATTTAATAGTAGTTGGAAAGAGCCTTAAAATAAATGAACAGGAGATAGAAAAAATCCCCCAAAGTGAACAGATGACAATAAACCATTGTGATAGATTAAACAGGAAAAACAGAAGAATTATTGGAGTCCCAAAGAGTCAGGAAAAAACCAATGAGCCAGAGAAAAATCCCTATGAAGAAGCAACAGTAACAGTTAAATACATCATTACTGGAAGTTCTCAGAGCTGAAGAATGCTTGCACTCACATTCTGGCTGCCCAAACAGTACCAAACTAAAAGAGATTCAGATAAAAGCACCCTAAGGCACATTCTAGTCACAGTGATGAAAATTATAAGAATAAAATACTGAATGCAGCAAAATCAAAAAAGGGAAATTATATACAAAGGAGCAAACTTAAGATTTACAGCAGATTTATCACAAGCAATCCTCCAGGCTTGAAGGCAATGGTGGGAGATAGTGGAAAAAACCTCAATAAAATGAATGCTTCATCAAGAATACTTCACCCTACCAGACTTCCATCCAGGTTTGAAGGAAAAACACACAACTTCATGGATAAGCAATAGTTCAGGAACTTTACAGACTCAAAACCAACCTTAAAAGAGGTACTGGTGGGTCTACTTTAAGGCAAGACAGGCCCCATAAACACACCAAACTTCTACAAAAAGATGGCATAGAATCCTACGATATTCATCTCTCTCAATGTTAATGGACTAAAGGCAAATATTAAGAGACACAGAATGACAAAATGTATCAGAAAACTGAATCCATCATTTTGCTGCCCCAAAGAAACACATTTGAATAATCAAAGCAAACACAGACTCAAAGCAAAGATTGGAGTACAAACCTTCAAGCAAACAACTCCCTTGCTGTACTAATATCAAATGACATATACTTTAGGTTTAAAAAAGTTATGAGATACAGAGAATGTAATTTTTAATAATCAAGGGATATTTACATCAGGAATAAATCAGAGTCCTAAAGATATGTCCCTGATGAGGAAGCAGCAAAATACCTAAAACAACTGCTAACAGATTTGAAGAAAGATATCAATAGCAACATAATAGTAGTGGGAGACTTCAACAGCAATCTGTCACCTATTGATAAATCAAACAGGCTAATCCTTAAAATATATATTATATTTGCTTTGAAGGAAGAAATAGAAGAGAGGGGCTTAATATGCATTATTCTCATATGCCCAATAGTATATTCTCTAAGATATATCACATTCTGGGCCACAAAACATACCTTCAGAAAATCAAGATGATACAAAATGTGTCAACAATCTTCTCAGACCATGATGCATTGAAAATAACAGTGAATTACAAACTGAAAAGAGAAATAATTTTAACACCTGGAAATTAAACAGTTCACTACTAAATAATCAGTGAGTTATAGAGGATATCAAAAGGGGCCGGGAGATAGCATGGAGGTAAGGCATTTGCCATTCATGAAAAAGGTCATCGGTTCGAATCCCGGTGCCCCATATGGTCCCCCGTGCCTGCCAGGAGCAATTTCTGAGCATGGAGCCAGGAGTAACCCCTGAGCACTGCCGGGTGTGACCCAAAAACCAAAAAAAAAAAAAAAAAAAAAAGAGGATATCAAAAGATTACTGGAGGGGTCAGAGTGGTGGTGTAGAGCAGTAAGGCATCTGTCTTGTCGGCGCTAGCCTAATATGGACCGTGGTTTGATCCCCTGGTGTCCCATATGGTCTCCCAAGCCAGGAGCGATTTCTGAGCGTATATCCAGGATTAACCCCTGAGTGTCACTGGGTGTGGCCAACTCCCCCCCAAAATAACAAAAATAAATGATTACTGAAAACAAATGAAGATACAAATGATCAGAATTTGTGAAAAACTGTGTAAGTGTTACTAAGAGGAAAATTTATAGCTCTGCAAGCATCCAAGTAGGATTTATTCCAAAGATGCAAAACGGCTTACCATATGCAAGTCAATCAAGAAAACATACCATAGCAATAAAAATATATAAATCATATGATCATAACAGTTGAAACAGAGAAAGTATTTGGCAAAATCCAGCACTGGCTCATGATAAAAAGTCTCAACAAGATGGGAATTGAAGGAACCTTCTTTGGTATAGTCACAACCATTTACCACAAAGTTCATGGAAACCATTATACTCAATGATAACAACTTAAAATCCTTTTTTTCTAAGAACTGGCATAGATTCCTTTTGCCAATTTTATTCAATATAGTACAGGAAGTACTTGACATAGCTCTTAGTAAAGAAAGAAGTAAAACTTTCTCTGTTTGCAGATGATATGATACTCTATCTAGAAAATTCTAAAGACTTTACAAAGCCTACTAGAAATAGTATACTTGTATAGCAAAATGCCAGGTTACAAATTAATACACAAAAATCCATGGCTTTTCTCTATACAAATAATAAAAAAGAAGAAAGAGATATGAGAAAAATCACATTCACAATTGTGCCTTAGAAAATCAACCTTCTTGAAGGCCAGAGCAATGGTGCACGTGGCTAACCTAGGATGGCCACCGTTCTATCCCCCTGTGTCCCATATGGTCTCTCAAGCCAGGAGCAATTTCTGAGTGCATATTCAGGAGTGACCCCTGAGTGTCACCTGGTGTGTCCCAAAAAACAAAAAAGAAAGAAAGAAAGAAAATCAGCTTCTTTGAGTTCAACTTAACTAAAGAGGTGAAAGACCTATACAAAGAAAACCACAAAGCCTTACTTCAAGAAATAAAAGAGGACACAAGGAAATGGAGACATATATCCTGTTCATGGATTGGGAAGATTAACATAATTAAAATGTCAATACTTCCTAAAGTATGGTACAGATTTAATGCAATCCCTATAAAAATTCCCATGACATTTTCGTAAGAAGTGGATTAGATGCACCAGAAATTCATATGGAGAAATAAACATCCACAAATAATTAAAGCAATCTTTGGCAAAATAATAGAGATGAGAAGAATCACTCTCCCCAACTTTAAACTGTACAGTAAAGCAGTAGTCATTAAAACAGCATGGTATTGGAACAAAGACCCTCAGATCAATGAAATAGACTTGAATATTCAAAGGTGGAGCCACAGGTTTATGAACAATTATTTTTTGATAAAGAAGCAAGAAATAAAAAAGTGGAGCAAGGGGGTCCGGGAGATAGCATGGAGGTAAGGCGTTTGCCTTTCATGCAAAAGGTCATCGGTTCGAATCCCGGTGCCCCATATGGTCCCCCGTGCCTGCCAGGAACAAAGTGGAGCAAGGACTGCCTCTTTAACAAATGATGCTTGCTCCACTTTGTATTTCTCGCTTCTTTATCAAACTTATAAGGTAGATAGATGAAAATGTAGGCAGCATACTCCACAACATTGAAGCTCAAGGAATCTTCAAGAATGAAGTACCACTGGCTGAGCAAGTGGAAGCAAGGATAAACAAATAGTGCTACATTAAACTGAGAAACTTCTGCACTTTAAAGGAAATAGTGACTAGGATCGAAAGGCCATCCACAGAATGGGAGAAACTATTCACCTAATATCTAAGATATACAAAGTATATATCTAAGGTTTATTTCTAAGATATACAAGGTACTTATTGAACTTTACAAGAAAATAATATAACCCTATCCGAAAATGGGGAGATGAAATGAACAAACACTTCCTCATACAAGAAATATAGATGACTGAAAGACAAATAAAAAACATGCTCCACTTCACTAATCATCAGGGAGCTGCAAATCAAAACAACAATGATGTACCATCTCACACCACAGAGACTAGCACACATCACAAGGAACAACTAGTGCTGGCTTTGATGCAGAGAAAAAGGGACTCACTTTAACTACTGGTGGGAATGCAGACCTGTTCAGCCTTTTGGGAAAATAATATGAATATTCCTCAAAAAACTGGAAACTTAGCTTCCATATTATCTAAGAATACTACTCCTAGGGATTTACTCTAGGAATACAAAAAAAAGCCCTCTGCACTCCTATGTTCATCTCAACACTATAGTAGCTAGAATCTGAAAACAAACTCAGGTGCCCGACAAAAATAAGTGGCTAAAGTAACTAGTATATCTACACAATGAAATACTATGCAGCTGTGAGGAAAAATGAAGTCATGAAACTTACATATGGATGGATATGGAGACTATTATGCAGAGTGAAATTAGCAAGAGGGATAGGAATAGATATAGAGATAATCTTAATCATTTGTGGGATATAAGAAAAATAAAAGACAGTACGGTAACAATATCCAGAGACAATAGAATTAAGGGTCAGGAGGTTCATCCCAGTGTAGGGAACTCACCACAAAGAACAGTGAGTGCAGTTAGAGAAGGACCTACTAGGACAGTGATAACTGGAACTGATCACTCTGGACAAAAACTCAGTGTTGGGAGGAGAGAAAGTGACATGGAAGGCACCTTTCCAGTGATAATATAGTGCAGATCGCAATGCCAAAAAGGAAGAGAGACAATTAGAGAAACTTCCATAGGCAGGCAGGCAGGGAGGAGGGGGAAGAGGAAAACTAGGGACATTGGTGGTGGAAAATGTGCACTAATGAAGAGTATTGTGCATTGTAAAACTAAAACTCAATTGTGATTAACTTTGTATCTGAAGAAAGAAATCAACCGTATTACGAACATCCTTGTAACCACAGTATTTAAATAAAAAATGCAAATCCATAATTTAATTAAATTTAAAATTATTTACTATTTTTTTAAAGAAAGTAAAAGAAACAAGACACTTCCCAAATCCTTCTATGAAACCACCATGACTTTGGCACCAAAAGCACAGATAACACTAGAGAAGAAAATTCAGGTCAATATGCTGGATAAAAATGAATAAAAAGATCTTCCAAAAAAGTCTAGTGATTCAAATACAAGAATATATTAATACATTCTCATACAATTAAGTGGGATTTATTTTAGGAATGCAAAACTAGTTCCATATGTGTAAATCAATTAACGTGGCATACCACATTAATAAAGGAAATGATGAAAACCATAATCATGTGATCATCTTTAGAGAGGAAGATTAATCAATTAAATATATATTTATGATAAAAAACCCTCAAGAAAATAGACATTGAAGAAATTTGCTTCATGATAGTAAAGGCCATATAGAAAGTGCAAGTAAGGGGGTCGGGACAAAAAATGTAAGTAAGTGTTATGCTTAATAGGGAAATATCGACATTTATCTTTCCTCTAAGTTCAAGCATAAAAATATATCTACTTTCACTATTATTTAACATAATATTAGAATTCTTATCCATAGTAAGAAGACAATAAACAGAAATAGAAGGGATTTAAACTCAAAAAAATATAACTATTATTGTTTTTGATATTGACATTATATTGGAAACCATGAAAACAATAAGCAAACTAACAAGAAAAATCCTGAAAACCCCTTCTACAACCCATAAACCTACACAGTGAAGTAGCAGGATATATGAAAAATTGTCTATTGCAGAGAATTTATTGCATTTTTGTATGTAAACAACACAGAAGAGAAAGAAATGAAATCTGATTTATAATCATACCATAAAAGCAATTATCTAGAAATCAACAATGATGCTAAAGGGCATATTTAGTGAAAACTGTAAAACACCAGTGAAAAAATATAAAAAAAAATACAAGGAAAAGAAAACATTTCTTGTTCATGGGTTAGAAGAACCAATATTATTAAAAATTAATCAGTATTATTCTACCATAAAGTAAGTTCAATCAAAATTCTGATGGCATTTTTTAAGAATGTATAACAAATTGTCCAAAATTTGCATGGAATCATACAACTCCTAAAATACCAAAGTAATTTTGAGAAGAAAGAATGTGGGATGCCTGGAGAGATAGCACAGTGATAGAGCGTTTGCCTTGCACTTTGCCAACCAAGGACAGATGGTGACTCAAATCCCGGCATCCCAGATGGTCCCCTGTACCTGCCAGGAGAAATTTATGAGCACAGAGCCAGGAGTAATTCTTGACTGCTGCCAGGTTAGCTCCCCCCCCCTTCAAAATGTGGGAGATATTGCATTCCCTGGTTCTATACTATAAAGCTACAAGAATTAGAATTATAATTGTGTAGTACTGGAATAAAGACAGGCTCTCAAGTCAACAAATAAAATTGAGAATCAGAAAAAATATCTGAATTTACAAGACATTGATATTTTTATATTTTTGTTTGTTTTTTGGGTTTATTTTGGCCACAACCATTTGATGCTCAGGAGCTAGTCCTGGCTAACTGCTCAGAAATTGCCCTTGACTTGGGGGGGAACCATATGGGACCCTGGGGGATCAAACTGCAGTCCTTCCTTGGCTAGCGCTTGCAAAGCAGACACCTTACCTCTAGAGCCACCTCACCAGCCCTAAGACATTGATCTTAAGACGTTGGGAGCTTGAAATGAAGGAAGAAATGTCTTTTCAACAAATGATGCCAGGAAAACAAGATAGTCATAAAAAAGAAGAAAGAAAATAAAAAGTATTTCCTCCTATTTTGTACTATTCAGAAAGGCTAATTCAAAATGAAATAAAGACCATAAAGAAATATTGAGTTTAGAGGAGTCTTTAGTGAGACCATATTATTAGCCAAAAAAAAAAAATAAAAAAAATAAAAACGCAGAAAGGAACATATAAGATCATGTCAATTTTTTTTTGGGTCACACCCGGTGATGCTCAGGGGTTACTCCTGACTATTCGCTCAGAAGTCGCTCCTGGCAGGCACGGGGGACCATATGGGGAACCGGGGGATCGAACTACGGTCCGTCCTAGGTTAGCGCAGGCACCTTACCTCCAGCGCCACGGCCCGGCCCCGCCAGATCATGTCAAATTTAAAAGTTTCTGCATGGTAAAAAATGATGTCCTCAATAAAAAGATACTACTGAATGGGAGAACTAATTTCTAAGATATTTAAGCACTTAAAATTCTGTAACAAAACCCATAAAATGGGGAGAGGAGCAAAACAGGTATTTCTTGGATGAAGACAAAGATTGTCAACATGCATAGAAAAAATATTTATTATCATTAGTTAATAGGGAAATGCAAATCAAAACACTAGTGAGATTATATATAAAAAAAGAATGGAAACAACCAGTGTTGGCAGTATTGGTGGGGATGTGGAGAAAACAGGACCCTCATTCACTGTTAGTGGAAATATTGTCTGTGGTAGCCTTAATAGAGACAATGATATGGATGCCTCAAAAATGAAGATTAGATCCAGAGGCCTGACTGAAACAACTGCAACTGAGCAGAACTTTTGAAAACATAATGAAAAACTTTATCCTAGGCTTTGCCCTAGGATTGGTACAAAAACCAAGACAACAACTATAGAAGACTGATTAAACTACAGTGATGGAACCATTAGAAAGACATCACCCTAGGCTCCATCGATCTCTAGTTACAGAGGCCTGATTTTATCATCCACAACTGAGCAGAAAGTTCCCAGACATCACAAAAGGACCTAGGGGAGAGAATGAGAGGATGTACGGAGCCTGTGTTTATTCCCATGACAGTATACTTCAAGGGTGGAGAAACCCTGTATCTCTTAGGTCAAGGGAACTCCCTTTCTAATCTCAATATTAACTGTGCCTATTCAAAAAAAATAGTCACACACAAATTTATTTTTTTTGTTATTGTTGTTGCTTGATTTTTTTATGTTGTTAGTGTGTTTTGAGCTCTGTCTTGTTTTTATCTCAGGACCATGGTTATTGTTTGGTTGTTGTCTTTATTGCTGCAGTGATTATTGCTATGGTGCTTTTCAGGTGTTTTTTTTTCCTTTCTTATTTGTATTCTTGCTATATTTTTCTTCCTTTTCTCCTTCTTCTCTTAAATTTATATGTATAGCCTCGAGAAGGACTCCTCCCATTTTTTTGCTTGTTTGATTTTACCCCCACCCATTTTCTTCTTTCTTTCTAACAGAACCACATAACTTGAACCACCTTGTTCTACCTCACAAATTGGAGGAGAAATAAGGGAGGGTACCAAGACCAAACAGTAGTATGAACATCAAGCAGAAATAATAAATGATCAGTCTTAAACACCAAATCCAAAGCCAACCACAAAAGAATCGATACCCAATCTACAACAAGCTAGACACAGTGGGGACTACTTATACTAGCAGCCAGGGGGTGGGGGGCAAAGGAGGGGAATATGGGATGCATGCTGGGAATAGGGGTGGAGGGAGGACAACATTGGTGGTGGGAATATCCCTGATTCAATGTCACTATGTACCTAAATTATTATTGTGAAAGATTTTTAATCCACTGTGGTAAAAATAAAATTTTCTCAAAAAATTAATATTAGAACTTCCATGTGAAGCATAGATTCCTCTCCTGGTTATCTACTCCAAAGATACTAAAGCATTAGTTTAGAACATATGCACCTCTATGTTCATCACAGAATCATTTACAAAAACCAAGATCTGGGCATAATCCAAGTAACCATAAATGAATGGATAATGAAATTGTAGTATATATCACACTGTAATAGTACTCAGCTACTAGAAAAGAGAAAATTATGCAATTATCTGTAGTCTATATACAATTTGAATATATAATGGTACCAAAAGTAAATTATAAGTAAAAGATAAATGCTAGATGATCTCGCATGGATGAATTATGATGAAATAGACAATTCCCATTGGGAACAATGGGAAAACAAACCCTAGTATATTGACTTGATCCTACAAAGGTGTGTGTGTGTGTGTGTGTGTGTGTGTGTTTGTGTGTGTGTGTGTGTAAAATGTCTATTTTAACAGTGGTGGAGGGTTACTGACACTGATATTGCAAGTAATGAAGTGACATTGTAAAGCAAAAATATGATAACACAGAAACTGTTGTAGATCGTAGTGCAATAGAAATTAAATAAAGCACATGTTTGCAATACCTATACAGAGTCCAAAGCATTGAATTTAATACACAGTTTGTTAAGCTCTAGTTCTTATAAAATTTTGAAAGGTTTCAAAAAATTGTGTTATCGCTTGTTATTTGCTGATGTTTCCTCAAACTCCACTTTATGAATTCCTGCTATTAGGTTCATCTTCATTCATTCATTTCTTTTGAAGTCAAAGATCACATTCACTTGTACATTGCTTGCAATAGCTCCCCTTCTCTGCTCTCTTTTATAATTTTTATTATTGTAATATTAAGGTTTCACAAAAACTTCATTGTGGTAGTTGATGGGTGTCACACACATTTGAACCACAATCTTCTTACACATACTTGCTAGGGATCAGGCTCTCTTTATGGAGCTTGTGTACAGTCTGGTTGTAATGCTCACCAGGGGTTGCTATGGTGCTCACAAGTATTCTCATGGGTGGACACATTCCTGGCTTGCATCTCTTTAGTAGAGGATCTTACTGGGAGATCTATTGTACACTTTTAGTTATTTTGCTCACATACATTGGACTGTGGTAGGCTTCATGCTGTGTAGCAGAACTTGGAGTCCTAAGAAGCAGAGCCATCAGGACTATACTCAGTGCATGTGGGAAACATTGGGAATCAAACTCACAGTCTACACATGCAAGGCAGGCATGTTTTGCCATTTTCCAGACCTCCTGTTACTGATGCTGCTAACAACTTTAGTCTAGTTGTTCTAGTCTATTAAAATCTACACATGCAAGGCAAGCACCCTAACTACTGTATCATCTCTTTAGCTCTGAGTGTAAAAGAATTTTTGAATTTGACAATAAAAATATGTCTAAATTTGAGAGTAAAATTTTTTATTAGATAGTTTTATGGAGTAGAGCACCATTTCTCTTGAAAGGTGTCAGTCAGGTAATGATATTACCTGAAACAGATGAAACAGTGAAACAAACAGAGGAGAGTGTGATATACATATCTTGACACTTTTTTGTTTATGTTTTTATTTTGGGGCCACACCGATGATGCTCAGGGGTTACTCCTGGCTATGAGCTCAGAGATTGCTCCTGGCTTGGGGGACCATATGGGATGCGAGGAATTGAACCGAGGTCCATCCTAGGTCAGCCATGTGCAAGGCAAAGGCCCTACCACTGCACCACCGCTCCAACCCCATTATCTTGAGACTTTTTAAAATAAAATTCTTAATTGAATCACTGTGAGATACAGTTACAAAGTTGTCCATGATTGGACTTTAGTCATGCAATGTCCAGCATTGACCCCTTCACCAGTGTATATTTTCTGCCACAAATGTCCCCAGTCTCCCTTTGACCTTGCCCTTGCTTCTCTCTATAAACATATTTTAAAACAAACTAATTTTTCTTGTTCTTTTCTCCATGCTTCTGTTTACCATGTATTTCTGTAGCAAACTGTCCGGGTCTAGGTGGATAAGGTTAAAATGCAGGTTGTTAGAACCACAAGAGTAAAAATTCCTTCTCCCCCATCCCTAGGTGTCATGGCAGATTTCCAGACTATACCTTTATGTCTTCCTCTGGACTGTCACTTCAGATAGGGATATACTCTTTTGGTTGATAGTTGTTCTGAGTGTTTAGATCACTAAATGTATCCTAACTTTGATAATCCTAAAAGTTTTCTCCTTATTGAGACAGTATCTGACCACTATCTATGTTATATATTTTACCTCACATCTGGACAATGACCATCAGAAATATTTTTCCACTAAGCATCTCTACTCATCTTGGATCAATGTTCTTGGGAGAGTTTATTTTCCTACCATAAAAAAAAACAAAAGGCCTCAAACTAAACTAGTTTGATTATAACTAAAGCAAATTAACAAAGTTTCTAGTTATATGCCATTTCCATCATGATTTTTTTTAAATACTGCTAAGTAAATACATAGCATATTTTACCTAAAAATGTACTTGATACCCTTTTAGCACACACATAGTGCTTTTATGTACCTATTTACAAGCATGTTTCTATATGTACACAGTGGTCTCTGAGGTTTTCCAGCAGTACTAATCAAAATAAAGAATCTAACATGAATTCCCACTGTGTATGTTCTCAATGAGTAATTATCCATGTTTCACTGCTAATGAGAAAACCTGGCTTGTAATAGGGGTTTCTTTCTGTCACAGCTATTTCTCATTTGTTAACATAAAAAATGTATCAATCATTTCTTGGAGGTGAGCAATTTTTCTGTGTGCCATTTAGAAGGACATAAAAAACCATGTAGTATAGTACTAAAATCATATTCTTTGCATTTAGAAATGGCAGTTCAGAAACCACTTTCCCAATCCCTTTGCTTTTATGAAGATATGAAAAGAGCTGTAAGAGCTTAGCATATTTTTCTGTTACCCATCCAAGGATATAAATGCTGATTATTTCCATCCTCCTAACCTCAATGGCTACCCCAGAAAACAATTATTTAGTGGGGAAATTAGTGCTCTTTCTTCTCAGACCTCTGCTCATTTGAGATCTTGAGTTGGTTAGGCAGCTGAAAAGGAAGCAATGCTTGGGGAGGCTGCCTAGCTAATGAGAGTTCTGGCAGCAAAATTCTCTATCAACCCTTTTTTAACCAGAGAAAGAAAATATTGCCTTTAGGCCTCCATTCCTAGGTCCACTGAGGTTCTAAATTGAGCTAAAGCCAGGTGTGATTCATATATGTGCAAGGGTTTCCCCTCATAGTTACACCTCCTTTAAAAAACACATTAACTGGAGAGGGATAAAAGAATGGGGAGATATGCACAGTCAGAAAATCAAATTATATATGAAATTGTATCCTCTGGGAGTCAGTGTAGCTGTAACCTGCCACTAGTTGACATCCCTGATTAAGTCAAATTGACCTCACTGACTTTCTTCACTTTTGTCTTTAACACTGGTTTTTGGATCTAAAGTAACCTAACTCGGGGAAAAAGACTTAGTTCAATAGGCGAGGAAACCAGAGGGCTAGAAATATAGAAGCCCGTGTGGATCCATGTTTGACTTCTCTCTGCAAAAAGCCACCTCCCCATTGAGGCTGTGGCATTGACCTGCCTCTGAAACACCTGTCTGACAAAGAAGTGTTCAACTCAGGATGACCATTACTTAGAGATAGTCTTGTTGATTCAAAGAGCTGAAAAATCATCCGAATTTCTGGTTGGCTCTAACAAGTTAGCAGCTTGATTTGTGAACTTCTTTGTAGGAGAGTAAAGGCCTATGTAGGCATTTATTGGCAGGCTGTCACTTGAGTGAACCACACATCCAGAGTTTATTTTTGTCAGTTCTTAGCTTGAATGAACTGAAGGCTAAAGTTTAGAGAGCGTATTCTTCCACCATGTGTGTCCTTCTCCTCCCCCTCCTATGGGAACTGAACTTGATGAAATGATTGGATGGACCTACAACAACAACAACAACAACAACAAAAATTCCAAAATACTTGAAAAAGTTTCACCAGGAAGAATGGTTCAAATGGGGTATGAAATTTGAAAAAGGAAGAGGAGACTAAAGGGCGATTTGGGGGTTTACCTATATATAAATGTTATCGAAAATAAAGCTGTGGCAAAGAAAGAAAAACAGAGAAAGAAAAGAAAAAAGTAAGCTGTGGCAGATTAGGATATGCCGTGTGAAAACACTAAAGACATGGCACTTGTCCTTCATGAGCTGGCTCTGGGCCTGTCAGCAATTCCATTATAATTTTGTATTTTTCATGCAGTGAAAATTTACTATAAAAATGAAGTGTGCTGGGATAAAACTTGGCACTTGGTGCAGTCAGTCTGGGAGTCCTTTTCTTAATTTAATTTTACAAAAACTGGGAAACACTCAGCAATTTTAAGTGTATGGAGGGATCTCTCTTCTGCACATGGTTTATGGTCTAGAAGAGCCTCAGACTAAGATCACAGGGTGACTAGTCAAAAGCAGGCAAGCTGTCACAATTTCTGGCTCCTTCCCTTCTAGGTTTGGGGTGGCAGAGATGGTCTCTAAAGCAGCATTGAGTGAGAACTGGCATCACTGCAGCAGGCTCAGAGACATGATTAATTCATGTCGGAAAAAACCCTCAGTTCCTTACCCCCCACTCCTCCATTTGTCAGCTGGACCCCAGAAGGCTGTGGGAGAATAGAAGAACTTTAATTTTCACCCGATTGCTGGGACCTCCCAATAAGCTGGTCAAATAACCAGGCCAAGATTATTCCCATGTACATTTACCCAAAGAAAACGAACTTTAAAACATTCCTGGAAAAAGAAACAACAGGAGCCCATTTTTCCATTCCCCAAATGTCTTTTTACCCCTGGGGCAAGTTCTGGGTTTCCATTGGCAGGGGGTACACTAATGTCTCCAAGCTCCAGGGCATCTGGTGGTAGAACTTGATACATTTCTCAGCACGAAAAGTCATTCCATCCAGCTTTATGACTTGATTAAGGCCCTACCTTCTCCAAATGATTTAGTTATTGCTTGATTACTGCTCTCCTTCATAACCTTAGGATCCAATTATTGTTTTACAGTTAAGGAAGGTGAGTTACCTCTTATGAGGTCCACAGATGCACTATGAAAATGATTTCATTAAGCTTGTCAAAGGTTGACTGGACCCCTGGGAGCAGGGTGGGCCTAGAAAGTGACCCATTTTTTTTTTCAGATTCGCAATAGTGTTGACTGGGATTCAAGTTAGCTCCAGTGGCTAATAGAGTTCCCATAAGTCACTGGCTGCTAGCAATCTCATGGCATAAAATACACCTGCCCAGTCAAATCAATCACAAGGAAAGGGATAAATAGAATGCTCTCTCTCCTATATGAGGCCTAAAGATGCATAATAAGGTACCAGTAAAGGACAATAGGCAACGAAAGAGGAGAACTGATTCACACAATTGAGTGGTGGTGGTGGTGGGGTTTGAAAAGGAGGTTCACTAGGGTTCTTGGGAGAGGTGAATACACTGGTGATGGGTGATAGTGTTGAAATTATGTGCAGGAAAAATCATTATTAACAGTATTGTAAACTAAAAAAATCTTACTCAAAATAAAAAAAATATGCCTTTTAAATGCTATTGTTCATTTTCTAAACTGTTTTCCCTTGCATTGTTCTGTTACAACTTGGTATTTTATCTTACAGTGCTGATGACTCTATATTAGGATTGTTAATTGTGCCTGTGAAAAGTATTTGTTAAATTTATAGTTATTCAGAAATAAAGTTTTTGTAACCCTCAGCTCTATAATAAACCTTTAAAAACACA
>PVKC010022029.1:0-17875 GCA_004027635.1 Crocidura indochinensis
TGGTATTATTTTTTTCTCCACTACCCTGCTTCAATATCCTGTCCTCCTAAGAGGTTAAAAATACAATGGTCTCAGCCACCCATAGATTATTTTTATTTTACAGTTCTCCCTTGTGTGTGTCTTCTGGTGTGTGATGAGATGTGATCTGACACTGAAGTCTTGAAAACATGGGCTTCTCCTTTGTGTGAGCTCACTGGTATGTGATGAGATATGAACCTTCACTGAAACATTGCCTAGGTCTTACATACTTCTCTATACTTGTCCCTTAAAATTCTTTTTTTTTTTTTTGGTTTTGGGGCCACACCTGGTGACGCTCAGGGGTTACTCCTGGCTATACGCTCAGAAATCACCCCTGGCTTGGGGGACCATATGTGACTCCAGGGGATCAAACTGCATTCCCCCCTAGACTAGCACATGCAAGGCCTTATGCCCTGTGCCACCGCACTGGCCCCCACCTCTTAAAATTCTTATCTCTGCTACTAGATTTTTAGATTATATCTTGTTTTACTCCCAAAACAAGATAACCCTTGGTTTCTTTATATCTATTTGTTTACAACTTGGTTTTACCCCAAAACAGAGATTGTCCTATATGTAAACCTGGGTGAGACAGGCTCAGGATAGCCGGCATTTTCTGCCCTTACTTTGTCCTTAGGCCCAAGCTAGTGGTTGTCTCTGTACTCAATACAAGCAACAGTTCTGGAAAGCAGCTTGCTCTCCATATGAGGTAGAAGATTGCCAGATTATAGATTATGCATGTTTCATCCTCAGCCTAGTTTGTATTATTTCATGGGTGATCCTGATTCAGACTCATTCACAAGGGTTCGAAATATGGGACATGTGGTCATTTTACAACTGGGGCCCTAAATAGGGATCCAAGAATCCGAGAAAACCCCAGTTATGGTGATTGAATTGATACCGATAATCACCATGGCGGCCCCCTCAAGCTGAACTGAATATGCCATACCTTTCATTGGAACATAGCTGCACATGGTCCCTTTTCAGAACAGCTTCATATTGCTCTGGTATATCTACCTGCATTTCTCACTCTGGACTTCATGTTTTGGGTATCATAGAGATTTTCCCTCTCACATTCTCGTAGAGGAGAGGAGCGCCTTCCCAATGGTGATGAGTTCTCAATCTAAAAGCCCTCTCAGGGCTGAGGATTTATTTTTTACTACTGGGACTAAAACTAGAGAGACCCCATCATCGAAGGATGATGAACTGGCTACCATGACTGCCAATTCAGCCTCTGAAAACTACTCAATTAGAGATATCCCTGAGTACCAAACACTGAGTCAAGTGTACAAGCTGGTTCTGGGCACTGTCAAATGATCTAATGTCTAAAATGGTTACGGATTTATCAATACAAATTATACCAAAGAAGATGTCTTTGTTCACTCGACAGCTATTAAGAGGAACAATCCCAGGAAGTTTCTATGTAGCATTGGAGATGGGGAGCCTGTGGAGTTTGATGCTGTGAAAAGAGAAAGGCGTCCAAAAGCTACTAATGTATTTGAACATGGCAGAGTGCCAGTGAAAGGTATCGACATAGGCTCTGCCTATACATTCCCTGGTCTCACTCAGCTGCCCCACAACCTGTAGTGGCAGAGATCCCCTCAGACACAATAGAAACAGATAGTGAAGAGTAGAGAGCTGTAGACTCTGGACAGCACCCCAGATGCTGATGTCTATCATCTTTCTTATACTGAAGACACTTTTTGTGACGACATCAACACCCCAACCTGCAGCAATTTATTGAGGAGACCCCAGCAGCCACCACAGAAAGTGAAGATGAAGAATCCAAGCCCAGCCAAAGCCCAACCGAGGAGAAGCTGCTTTCAGAACCTCCTGAACCTGGGTTACCTGCAAATAATTAACTTTCTTCTACGTTAATCTCTTGACCATATTTGCATTGGTCACTATATAGCTGGTTAAACTGTGTTTTATCTGTATGGATCTTAATAACTTCTGTTTTGTTCTATGCTGCACAGCAAAAATTTGTATCCAATTTAGTGGTTTAATATTAGTTTGCACAATTCTGAGAAAAGGCATAATGTTAGAGTTTTAAAAGTTCTCAGCTATCCTCATGAATGTTTCTCAACTGCTGTGACATTTGATTGTATATAGTTATGTAGCAACTTTTTCTGAAATATGTCTGCAAAAGTGTTCTAATGTCTTTGTTCACAAAAGTAAACAAAAAAGGAACTTACATAATATAGATTCTCATTACAGAGGGCAACCACAGACCTCTCAGATTAACGGCAAATGTTTTTATTGTGGCAAGTTTGGTCACTACAGGAGGGTAGCAAAGCTTTCCCTACTATCACTCTCTGAAGACTGCCACTGGACCATGCCCACGATACAATGGATGAAATAATTGAGCAAGAGATTGTCATATTAATTTTCAGAAAATTCCAGAAAACTGGGAAGAGGGCCTACGTCAGACTCCAAAAATCTGGGGCAACAAGTCATACAGTCCTACAACTCGTAAACTTGATACAACCCACCATCATCGAAGTGCCTCCCTAGACATTCCTTGCCCAAAAAATATAACACTGACTTCGGCACAATACCCATACAAACTATGCTCAGGCATAAAGGGACCTATCCACCAGCTACAGTGGTCTGCTATTGGGTAGAAACAGCCTAACCATAAAGAGCATTTATGTTCTTGTAAGGATTATAGACCCAGATTATGAAGGAGAAGTAATAATCTTAATAATGGTGCCTACAATATGGACCTTTAAAAAGGGTTAGTAAACAACTCCTACTCATCCCATTTGTAATGCTGTGTCACTCCAATCACCAAGGTTTGGAGGATTTCAGAGCACTAAACTCCAAGCAGCTTCTACAGACCCTCTGGTGGCATTCACAGATAGTTAACACAAAAATATCTGTCCAGTAATTTCACTAGAAATTTATGGCAAGCAATTCAGGGGTATAATTAATACAGGGGAAGATCTCTACGTCATGTCCATCCAACACTGGCCTCATAATTGGGCTATACAGGATGTTCCATATGGTGCAAGGAATAAGCAATATGCCTCTACCTCTATTCAAGAGAGCACTGGGAAAGTAAAAGCCGTTACCACTGAAGGAAATATAGACACATTCCAACCTTATTGGCTCCTGTGCCCTTGAATCTACGGGAATGAGATTTATGCAATCAATGATTCCTTCATCCTATAAATCCACCTGCCACTCCTCTAGTTCATAATTTAGAGAACTTGCATTTTCTCATTGGAGTCACTGAGTTACAGTGTCCACCACCATTCTGCATACAGTGGAAACATAACCACCATGTGAACAAGTCAGTGACTCCTTAGTGAAATAAAACTAGGGGTACTTACAAATTTAGTAGAGGAACAATTAAAACTGGGACACACAGAAACATAATTTCTAAATGGAACTCTCTTCTTTGTTAGACAAATATATAAGGCAAATGACAACTATCTATTGAGTTGCACAAGCCTGTATGAGGATATTATGACAAATTTGCCAGCAACTGGATTACAGGTAGCAACAGAAAAAGTCCAGATGATGCCACAGTATGAATACTTGGGTGTATTCTTGAAACCACAATGATACATCCTCAGAAATTTTCAATATATCAGAAAGATCTTAAAACACTTGATGACTTTTAACAATTGCTGGGTGTTATTAATTGCATTTGTTCCTCTCTTGATATCCCAAATTCAGAACTAACTAACCTGACCCTTACCTTAGAAGGTCACACTTCTGAATTATGGAATAGTCCAAGAAAACTGACTTCAGAGGCTCAGAAGGAATTTGACTTTTTTATGGACCACCTCCAGAAATCCTATATCACTCTCTTTACCCCTGGAGAAAAGCTATGGCTATTACTATTTTGCACACCAAAATCACCACAGCTGTTATTGTGTTTAGTTATCAGAACCTCTGGAATGGAAATAACTTCATAGCAAACAACAGCATACAATAATGTTAGAAATAATAGGTAATCTAATTATTAAAAGAAGCTTGGAAACAACTTTATTGGGATATTACTCTGATATGATAGTTCTGCCATTACCCCAAAATAAAATTGAATCAATATTACCAATCACTTAAGTTATGCAGTTTTCTCTGACTTCTCATGGGAACTTTCTTCATAATATCTACCAGGATAAAATTGTGACTTTTTTTAGAACAAAGCCTTCAATAATTCTTACCTCCCCTATTTCAGATGTGTCTGTTTTATATTGATGGATCATCCTCAGGGAAATGTGGAATAGTTGGTCTATCCCTGACCACAACAGTGAACACTAATTACAACTCTGCACAACAAGTAGAACTTGTGACTTTAATTTGCCATTATCACGAGTCAGATCCCAATAATGCCATAAGTGACTCTGCATACATAGTTGGTCTCTTTGTGGTTGTTGCTACCACTTGTACAAATGCTCACAACCTTATGGCACAACATTTACTTTTAGAACTGAAAGCCTTGTTACAAAAGTGTGCAGAAACTCTTTACACAAAAGTGTGCAGAAACTCTTTACACCACGCATATAGATACCATTCTGGTCTCCCTGGTCTAATGACTCTAGAAAATGAATTAGCTGACTGCTTGGCAATGCCAGTATTTCCATCACTATGGTAGAACATAATGCTCTACATATAATGCCCATCACCTCCATGTACAATATTGAATTCAACTAAGACAAGCTAGATATATTATTTGGAGTTGTTCAGTCTGCTCTCCTTTGCACAGCAAAAGTCATGTGGCAGGAGCTAACTCTCTTGGTCTCAGAACAAATGAATTATGGCAAATAGATGTGACCCATGTTAATTATTTCCAAACAAACCACATCTGAATGTGGCCACTGATACTTTTTCAAAATTTATATGGGCAGTCCATATGTCACCAGAGAAAGATAAAGAAGTTTTCTACTTTCTGTTGCAATGCTTTTCAGTTATGGGAAATCCTAATACAATCAAGACAGATAATAGGCCAGAATATACCAGCAAAACTTTCCAAACCTTTTGCAATTAGTGCAAATAAAACACATAACAGGGATAGCAGGCAATCCACATAGACAAGTGATAGTTGGACATGTATAGAACACTTAAAACACAATAAAAAATAAAAAAGAGAATGCCTCCCCTGACATTCTGTTAATATCATTGTTTTCTCTAAATTTTCTAAGTCAATCACAAGGACAACCATACACAGCCACTGAAAAATATTACCAGGCAGACCTACAAACCCAAAAGACAATGAACTCCCCTATTTGCGTGAAAATTTACAAGGCTGGATGCAGGAAATTTGACCATAAGAGGAAGAGGATATGCTTACATTTTTACAGAAGATACTTGCAAAAAGAAGCTATGAATTTCACTGCACCATACAAGCACTTGTAAATTTAAATCCCAGAAAAACTTTGATCTTTTCATTGTTTTAAAAGACTGAAAAAAAAACTATCACTCCTCTAGCAGCTTACTGCATTTACACATTTCTTTACACTTATTTAGGAATTTAAATAGTCATTTATTTTATATTCTTTTACTCTTTTGAACAAATAAGGTCCCAGTTAGCTGTTATTTATATTAGTGATAAAGAAGAAAAACTCTGACACCAAAATGCCCCGGGTCAGTAGGAAGTAGCAAAAGAAAAAGATCACTTCATCTCTATTCTCTGACAACAGACTTTAGGTTTAGAATTTCATTTTATAAAATTTTAATGTTTCCATTGTTATAAACAGTTTGGTGTAAATAGTTATGTTTCAATTTCTTTCTTTTTCAGATAGCTCTCAAGTCCACATGCAACTCAGACATAGAAATATAATTATAGGTAAGTAAGCTCTTGTTGATATCCTACATTTACTAAGCCAAGTTTTCATTTTTACCTTTCTCTTTGCTTGACAACTGTGTGAAAAGTCTCCCTGGTAAAAAAACTAAAGCCTAAAACATGACCTACAAAGGGATCCTGAAATCTGTTAGATCCTGATTCTCCTGTGCAGATCTAATGACATCATCAACTAGTATATCTAGTCTCAGGAAATGGGAGAAGGACTTGACCCCAAACTTGAAAGCTCAGGATAGATGTTTTAAATTTGGTAAATTGTGCCATTTCAGAAGGAAATTCAGGACCCATTCTAACCCTGCTCTCTTGAGGGTTTCCTGAAACCATGTTTCAGGAAATTGTGAAGGGGTCAACTCAGGACCCACAAAGAGGTTAAACTCCCTTCTACACACCTCCTCCACAACCTGTTTATAAGAGATACTATCAATAGATTCTCTTTAAACCGCCACCACAGGAGTGCTACATTGAATATTCCCTGCTGTAACACTATAATGATAATGCTGGCCCAATGTTCCAACAATTTAAAATCTGGTATAAAAGGACCAATTCTGCCATGCACTGTAAACCTACTTATAGAGAGAAGCAGTCTGAATCCTAAGGGTATCACTGTTTATAATGGGTAATTGATTCTGATTGTACTGGGGAAATATTGTCATTTTGGTACCAACTATTTGGATGATTGTAAAGTGAGAGTGCATTGTCCAACTCTACCTCTTTCCCTTTGTTATGCCTGGCCATTTCACTTGCCCTAGCATTGGAGGTTTTAGTATCACTCATCTGGTGGCATGTGTCACTGATATTACAGAGGAAAAGTACCCACTTTTAAATATTCAGATTTATAGGAAGAAATGTTAAAGGATAATTGAAACAGGAACTGATATTTCTATCGTGTCTTTCCAATACTTGCCCCACAACTGGGCCTTGCAAGCAATACATTATGAACTGCATGGAGTAGGCATTATGCCTTCTTCCTCAACTAACAGAGTTCTAGATGGCTAAAATACATTGGCCTGGGGGGACTGTAGCCAACTTCCAGAGATATGTAGTTCACTATGCCCCTGAATGTATGTAGTCAATATTTATACCAACAGTGGCATGTACAGTATATGTCCCCTCCTTAAACCACTCCAATGACCCTTAAATCAGAGGTCACGACTTTTTAATTAAAACCACTATGGCTCAGCACCCACCATTCATCCACATTCAGTGGAAGACCCAAAATCCTGTATGGAACACAGTGTCCCTCAAAATCATAAAGTTAATGGCACTGATAGATTTGATAAAGTAATAAATTAATTTGGGACATATTAAAACTTGTTTCCAGAGTGGAATTCCCTATCTTTGTTATTCGAAATAAATCAGGTAGATGGCACTGTTTTCTGACTTAAGGGATATACGTTTTATCATGTTTCACATGATAGACCCCTATGGGGACTCCCCCAACCCAGTTTTCCCTCTCATGAAGCAATTTCTTTAGACTGGCCACTGGTTGTAATAGACATAAAAGTGTTTCTATAACAGACCTATCCATCCAGAAGATAGTGAACACTTTGCATTTATCATTCTTTCTTTTAATAATAAGGCACTTATACACAGATTTCAGTGGACTCTTTTACCCTAGAGAATGACCAACTCACCTACTAAGTGTCAATATTATTTTAATGGTACTTTTATGCCTAACTCATGCAAGGTTTCACAATACTTATATTATTCACTTCATGGATAACTTGCTTGCATTCTTCAGTGAGAATCAGCTTCCTAGATTATATATGGATAATGTGATGACATGCATGCTGGTGGTTGGTTTACAAGTTACCACAGAGAAAATTCAGGTTCTGCCCTCATATTAATTGGTGTATGTTCCTGTGAACTCTATGGTGCTTCCCCCAAAATTTCCATCAACAAAAAGACCTAAAAAATCTTAATGACTTTAAAATTTTGCTGGGAGACATTAATTGTGCCCATCTCTTCCTCATCATTCCAATTTGTCACAGACCAGTTGAGATGGACAGCATGAGGAGAGACTTTCAGGGTTATTTGATAGGAAGATGGGCGTGAGGAGTAGGTGAAGAGTGGGTACTCAGAGTCCAGACACACTCAAGAGTAGTTGGAACTAAATCCGATTTATTGGGAGTTCTGCTTCATATTTAAGCAAAAATTATCATTTTTGTAGCCAAACATTTTTGTAGTCTACACATTACTAGCTAACTGACTAAAATATTATTATTGATCCTACCATCTTGATAAAAATGTTATTGTAGATAGTAGCAACATGAGAAAAGTATTGTTTTAACAGCTAATTAGGTAAGTAAATAAAAACAATTCTTGTTTTTATTGCAAGGGGCAAAGGCACACAGTCTTTTCATGTACTCAACATTGTTAGTTTTCATTATGCATTAATGTTTAATAAGCTCATTGTTTCTACCCTGCCAAGCACTAACCTAGGCCTTTTCTCAGCAGTTTCTGCCAGGACTGCACCCACTTTTTAGGGGGGAAGTTAGGTCTGCACCGCAGCAGTCTTGCTGTTATTCAGCCATCATGCCTGTAGGCAAGAGGATATGGCACCAATTCAAATCTTAGTAACTTGTTCCTCAACTTTGAAGGGGAATCCTTCCTGGATAGCAGAAGGCAGTTAACCTCTGAGGCTCAGAAGTAATCCGAATGAACGTATTAAGGAATAGTTTCAAAAGCCCTATCTTTCCCTGTTTACTCATGGAGAAAAAAGTATGTTTGTTGCATTTTGCAACCCTTCAGTCACCCACTGCAGTGATTACAAAGCTATCAGGCCCATTATAACGCCTCTATTTACATAACAAAAAGCACCTTTCTGTCATGTATGTAGTTAACAACTTATCTTATAATTAAAAAGAAACTAAGAGTGCATGTTTTAATGGGATGTAACCCTCATGTCATTGTTCTACCCATACCTAAGAAAAAATGACTCCATTCTGCTCCTGACTGACATTCTTCAAAGATCTTAAGCTGATTTCTTAGGAGAAATTTTCTCTCATTAACATCTGGGAAAGTTTGGGATTATTTTCAGAAAGACACCCGTGGCAATCTCTTTCATCAGCTCTTCGCCCATTCCCAATTTTCCGTTGTACTCTCAGGGAGAAGCAGGATTGTTGGCCCCTTCCTAACCACAACAGTATTTATGAAAAACAATTCTGACCAATAGGTGGAACTCACCACTTAGATTTACTTACTCTACCATGTGTCAAGCCCCTATAATGTTGTAAATGACCAGTCTATATATTTGCTCTGGGATCGTCACTGCAATGCAAATAACCACGTGGTTCTGGATTTTTACAGCAATTATAACCCCTGTTATGAAAGCATTCTGAACCCATTTTCATTAATCACATAAGATATAAATCTGGTCTCCCTGAGTTGATGGCTCAAGGATATGAAACTGCTGATCGCCTGGCAGAGCCTATTTTTACCTCACCTCAGGAGGGTATTTGACCCTGTTGTTGTATTAAAATAAAATATACAGTCCTAGGTTGGGGTGAGGCCTTTCTAGGCACACTTTCTAGCACCTTTAACCCTTCCACCAGCCGGTCTGGAGATTACAGGGTAACAGTGGAGATATAATCACAGGCAGTCAGTCAAAGTTTCATAGGATCTAGCTTAGTTTATTCTATGGTCCTATCTGTCACGTGCATTTCCTCACATGGCTTCTATGCTCAGCTTATTCCAAATAGCTTCCTCTATTCTGTTCTTTCTCTGGCTCTCTCCCTCCATATCTCTCTCTCCCCTCTCAGCCAAATTCTTTTATTCTTTATTCAAGATACCCTGTTCATCCCAGGTGTGGAAGTTCTGACCATCAAGGTGATATTGACATTTCAATAGTAAGCTTAGGGCATTGGGGGAAGGAGTACCTCACATGGCCCTACACACATACACCTGCCAACTTCATGTACATAATTGCATTCCATTAAGAGACGTCAAAAAATCTGTCTGGGCTTGTCCTGTCTGTGTTCCTTTATATTGGACTCCCGCATGGTAGGTGATAACCCCCAGAGTCTTCAGACAAAGGAATTATGGCAAATGGATGCTACATATGTTAACCTTTATCCAAGAAAACTGTTTATTCATGTAGTTATTAACACTCATTCTTGTTGTATATAGGATATCCCTATAAATCCTAAAAGAGCTAAAGCCATTTGCTACATTTTGTTACAATGTTTTTCTGACACAGGCATTCCCCATACCATCAAAAATGATCATAAGTAAGCCTACACTAGTAAGACTTTTCAATCATCTTGTAATAATGGCAAACGAAACGTGCTGCTAGTATCACCTATAATGCTCTGAGGCAAGGTATCATTGAATGTGCTTACAGGACTCTCAAAACACAATTTTTAAATAAAGAAGGTATGCCCCTGTTTGACTTCTTATCTATAACATTATTCCCTTTAAATTTCTTAAATTTATGTTGAGAGCCCCACAAAGCTGCTGAATTACACTTTCAAGAAAATGCACAGGCTCAAAAATAGTTAATTAACCTATTTGGGTTTAAATGATTAGTTGGTGACCTGCTCATTCGAGAAAATGCTATGCTTATATTTCTATATTGGCAGCCCCATCAAGATACTCTGTGTCCCATTATCCCTCACTAAAAGATGAATTTATCAACACCCAGAAAGACTTCTAGCTCTTTCAACACATCATGAAGCCATATGTGGAAATATCCCTAAGAGGAAAAGTTCTTCTCAGAACCTCCTGCCCCTGAGTCAAACCTAAAAAAAAAAACAGCATTGTCTTGCAGCCCTTTGATTCCTTAGTGTCTGGAACAGGAAGGAAACGTTTCTTTTTTTTAACTTTCCTCTAAATTACTCCCTTGATCCAATAACATAGGTCACTATAATATTAGTTCTATCATTAACCGTTCTCTTTTTGCCTCACCACAAGCGGGTAATTTGTATCTAACCCTAAGTGGCTTAATATATTGGCAATTACTATGATTAGCTTCTGCTGATTACACTGTTAATTAGTTTTCACAGTTCTCAGGAAATGTATGATTTTTAGATTTTTAATGGTTCTTTTTTTTAATTTAATTTTATTTATTTATTTATTTATTTATTGGGTCATACCTGGCAGTGCTCAGGGGTTACTCCTGGCTTCGTGCTCAGAAATTGCTCCTGGCAAGCATGGGGGACCATATGGGGCACCAGGATTCGAACCGATAGCCTTTTGCATGAAAGGCAAACGCCTTACCTCCATGCTATCTCCCAGGCCCCAGATTTTTAATGGTTCTTGATTCTTACAAAATGTTTCCCAATTGATATGACACTTGATTGTTTGTATCCAAAGGCAAGTTATTTTTCAATAGAAATTAATGTTTTATTTTTACCTAATAAATGTACTATTTTGTCCTGCAAGCTTAAGAATATTTAGCAACTTGTTTTGAAATTAAGTATAACTGCAGAAAAGTTCCAATTTTTTTTATCAGAGAAGTCTATGGAATAGAAACTAAGATATTCTAGACTCATATAGTGTTCAGTGTAAAATGTTTAGAAATTTGTTTTCAAATTAAGTATATATGCAGAAAGGTTCTAATGTTTATGTTCAGAGAAATCTATGGAAAATGTTTTTGTGATAGATATAAAGCAAGGATATGGAAAGGCTGTTTAGTTTGAGAATGATGTATGCACAATTTAACCTATGTTGCTTTTACAGTCAAGTCTACTCCATGAGCAATGATTTTTAGGAATTACAAATTACAGTAACTAGCTTAAAATGTCTTTATCTTTTTGGCAGTAGCCAATAGTGCAGCCTCTCCTTGTGTTTAAGAGATTATCAATTTCTTCCCTCAGAGCAGCAAAACTGGTATGGTAACTTCTCACTGTCTTAGAGCGACATATTAAACCATTCTTGCTGGCTCTATATTAATAAATCACTTTCATCCATTTCCATGTAAAACAGGCTGGAATCAAGTGTGTGAGTTAGAGAAATGTACGACAAAGTTCCAATTGGTCAACAGGGCTAATTTTGTCCTAGAAATTGTCCTTTCCTTTCTCAGCTCCACATCAGTTTCATTGCTGTCACCGTAGATGTGACAGAATAACAGCTATATATTTTAAATGCTAAAAGGGAATGCAAGTTTGGAACTGCTATTTGCTTCTTTAACTCTGTCTTTTTTAGACAAAAAACTGCCATGACAGGTCTCAGATATGTTGCAGAAGGATCTAGGCCAGAACAGCCAGTTTCAGGAACTTCCAGGGCATGTACCAAAACAGTTAGATAAACTAGGAACATCTATGGACCTGCATGTGGACAAGGGGCAGATAAGACCTTCCTCTACTACTTCAGCTGATGCAGATCCCAAAGCCCTATAAACCACAATATTCCACTCGGTATCTAGCCATAAAAGGAAACACCCTAGACAACAGTCAATCAATTTAAAGGTTGACTGTGATGGTTTGTAGCCTCTGTAACCCTATTAAAGGAGCCTGAGAGCTCAGCAAGGAGTCATTGCACTTCCATGTCCCATTGCAATGCTGTTCTGTCTCCTGTGGTCTTTGTAGGATGATTCTCGAATTTAGAGCATAACATAGCAAATTTATTGATCAACTATGTCTGTAGGTACATGGGTGTGTGGTGGTCACCTTTATGCTTATAGTCCATTATTACATCTGTCCATGTTGTACTTAAGCATAATTGTTCTCACCCCCTCTTTTCCCTCCTGTGCAAAGCCCTTTCTAGTTCCTCTACTCTTCCCTTCTTAGCTGCTACCAACATCCCAAATTACTTATTTTCCTTATTAATCCCCAACACCCCTGTAGCACAATGCTCCTTGTTCTCTGGAATGCCACTCCCCCATACACTTTCAGTCTGCACAACTGGAATAAAAGGGTTGACATCTGCATGTGGTGTGCAATTTTTCCCCCTTTTACACTTCACCTTGGACTGCCACTAGTGAACAGATTGACCACATTGATTAGTTTTTTGAGTGTGGCCATGGCTCAGGAACTGCTCTCAGCCCCTGAGTCTGCCCAGCAGCTGCTTCAAGAAATCACGGACATTTCCATTGCCTCCCTGGCTTCTCTCAACAGATTACCTTCTTGTCTGAAGTAGTCCTCCAGAATAAAACTATTATAAACGTCTCTGGTGAGGTCAGATTCCAGGGTGTATATTTCACTAGTGAGGTCAGATCCTGAGATATAGTTTTAGGGTTCGAGTTGACATCCATATTGGCACTAATAGTCAAAGACCACTTCTGATAATGCAAGGTGCAAAAGGGAGATTATTTGGTTAGCCGAGGTCTGAGCTTCATCCAAATAGGGACTCCTGAAAAGGACCCTGATTCAAATCTTTAAGCAGTTAATGTAGAAGTTACAAGCAGTAACAGTACAATCATTTCATTGTATAGATGTCTTAATTAATCACTGATTTTTCTGACTCATCTTTGGTTATCTAGGGATACTCTGATTTGAACCCTGGCTTTCAAGGGATACTCAAATACAAACCTTGGTTGTGGAGAGATACTCTGATTCAAACCTTGGTTGTCAAGGGTTTATGTTATGCCTCATCAGATAGAGCATTCCAAGCTCACTCAACCCCTAGTTCCTTATTCCTGGAGGGCACAAACTTTGGTTTTATTTCTGAGTTAATTCTTTCTCTGCCTCTAGCTAGGAGTGGAAAAGTGCACTTTACTAGGGTTTAGACTCTTAGTCTAGAATTCCTATGGACTTACACGAGAACTTTTTTTTTTGGAGGGGGGTGCCACACCCGGTGACACTGAGGGGTTACTCCTGGCTATGCGCTCAGAATTGCTTCTGACTTGGGGCACCATATGGGATGCCCGGGGTTCGAACCATGGTCTGTTCTAGGCCAGCCGTGTGCAAGGCAAATACTCTACTGCAATGCCACTGCTCTGGCCCCATTACTGGGGAATCTTGGATCTTAACAGTAGTATTCGCTGGTGAGGTTGGATCCCAAGAGAGCAGAGCACTCATAAAGAAGCATCCATGAGCACTTTGGGAGAATAATCCACTTTATTTTAGGTAGTAAAGGTATATTTATATTAGGGGAAAGTAGGATCTAAACTCTGTGTCAGCCAATCAGCTAGAGTGTGAGAGGGGATTAAAGCAGGATGTGCGCTTCTGTATTTAGGAAAGCAGGGTCTAGGGGGTTTTAAGAAAGCAGAGTGTGTGCTCAGTGTGTGTAAACAAGGTGTAGTAAGCCTAGTGTGGTTAGCTACATATCTCTCTTTATTGTTTGTTAAACAAGAATTGAGATAGTTTGTTAAGCACAAGAAATTGAGAAGGGCTGCTAGATTGTCTTCCGCAAGAGTCAGGAATCCCAGGTTAGAGTTTAGCAAACTGTTAAAGTGGCTGTTATTTTGCATAGGCCTCGTAAAAGCTTGGATAAAAACTTTTAACATAGACTAGATTTTGGTCAGGGTAGACTTTCTAGTAAATATTTAGTCATGTGTTTCAACTTCAGACCAGTCTTTAGTTTTCCTAACCCCAGAGGTTTCTTCTTCTAAGTCTTGGGAAAATAAAATCTCCACATTCGACATCTTATTTTTTGTTAGTGGCTGTAGAACTTCAGACTTGAGTTCTTGGGCACTCTCCAGTCCCAAGTTGTGGCCAGCATGGTACAAAACCTGTCCATATTCCATGAAAAACTCTTTTGAAAATCTTATTTGGGTTGTGTGTGGCCAATATCAGAGCAATGGAAGCTTAAGTCTAGCCAGTGTGACAAATATTCAGTATTTAGGACCCATCTGCATTGTTTGAAATATTGAGTTGCTAGGTCCAATGAATGGGGACTTCCTTCTTTCAGTAAAACAACCTATTTACTTGATCTATGGGGGGGGGAAGGAAGAAAGGCTATTGCCACAAAGTGCTATTGGGGCACCAGGTGATAATGGCTAGGCTGTAGTCCACTATCCCTGATTCATAGGTATTGTAACAACATTGTTCTCCAGGAAATATATAGAAAGAAATATACATATTCCCCTTTTGTCTGCTGAATCAAGTTCAAGGCAACAACATTGTTCCCCAACAAATATACACATCCTCCCTAGTCTGTTCAAAGCAAGTCCAAGATAGGGTTATTTTGAGGAATACCTTAGTTAATATGGTAATATGTTCAAGAGAGTAGTAAGGGAGGCAATGGAAGCATCAATAATTTCCTGCAGCTGCTGGGTGAAGTCACAGGCCAAGATCAGTCCCTGGGCCAGAAACATTCAAAAAGCCAATTCTGGTTGTGAGTGGCATTCTGGAATGACACAAGGTTGAAAGGGTATGGAGGTGGATGTGAGAGAGGCACTGCTCATACAACACAGTCCAGTGTAAAACATGTTGGTAAATGCACCAGAGTATGAGAACAATGTTCGATGATGCTCTGATAAAGGATGTCATATTCAGTCCAGCATGGGAAGTCACCATGGCAATGATCCAGGGTCCCTGTTGTCCTTCCTGTTCCACTGGAAAACAGGCTTGCTCCACTCCCTGGTTTTGCTTTCTCTCCAATAAATCTTGTATGCCTTTGAGTGTGGCCCCAAAACTAAAGTAAAACACAAAACATTAAACAATGAAGACATAAAGGAGAAAAAGCATAGGGTCAGGAGGGCTTCCAGCATCATGGACTGAATGTTCACTAACCCCCGCCCCCTTAGTTCTTTTTTATTCAGACTCTATCTACCTAGTGGAGGGAGGGCAGGTGGAGTTAAATGATAAAAGTACTTATCCATTGCTTAATTAAGGCTAGGTGAGTCTTCAAATGGGATGGGTGAAGGAAAGAAGATAGGGGAAAGTCTATGTTTAGGGGAAGTAGGGTGTGAACTCTGAATTATTTAGCTACTCTATGGGCTGCTGGGGATCCTACCCAGTCAGGTATGTGCAGATCAAATGCTCTACAGTGCAGATGCAAGCGAAGCAAATGCCCTATTGCTCGTGCTATCACTCTGGCCCCATCCAACCCCTACTGTTTTTAACCTTTAATATACCTACGTTTTAAAACCATATTCATATGATTTAAATATCTTTCTTACAAAGTTGTTCATGATAATATTTCAGTCATAAAATGTACCCCTCCTTTAACAGTACTTATTATTCACCACCAATGTGCCCAGTTTCCCTCCTGCTTTCTTTCCTGCCTGCCTCGGGCAGAAATTTTACTTATTTCTCAGTTTTCTTTTACATACTAGTTTGCATTCCTGTGAATGAGGGGGGTACTGTATATCACTTTACTTATTTTCAGTATATAGTTCTTTCCAGAGTGATAAGTTTCAACTATCATTGTCACTGACTGAGTGGCCCTTTCAATACTCTAAGAGTACTGTTCCACAATTCATAATTTGTGGCAAGCTTCCTACTGATGACTGATTCTCTTGATCCTGTTTCTATTGTCTCTGGATATTCTTGATAGATGATCTTATTTTTCCCTTATATCCCACTGTCTGGCCATACATAGGCATCTCCATTAAAGGGTGGGGGGAGATCTGGTGGACCAAAGCTAGCCGGCAACATCCCGCAAATGAGTAGAGACCCTTTTATATCGATTCTGCTCTCTTTGACTCATTTCACTTAGTATAATACTCTCCATACCCTTACATGTATAAGCAAATTTCATGACTTTATTTTTCCTAATAGGCACACAGCATTTCAGTGCATACACGTAAAAAAGATCTTGGGCAATTGGGTTATTTCCAGATTATAGCTATTGTAAATAGTGCCCACCAAGTGTGATTAGTGAGCACACAATCAGAGTAAATATGATCACGGCTTGATGGAGATCCCGATAGGACATAAAAATTAAAAAGCAAAACTAAACTCATTGATGTCTCAGAGGAATATGCTATAGTTGGGTCTTTGTAAAAATTATTATTTTTTGGAGCCACACATGGCAATGTTCAGGGGTTCCTACTGCTAGGCACCCAGGAAATACTCCTGGCTGCTTCAGGGACCCTATGGGATGCCTGGGATTGAACCCTGGCTTGCTGCATTAGCTCTCCCTATGTCCTATTGCTCAGACCCTAGGGAGGTAGTTTAAAGGGCAAATAAGGGGATTTTCTTTCACTTCTGTGGGGCCATCCACCAGGCCTTCACACATGTGCTCATTGGCTCCACAATGAGCTCTAATCAAGCCCCAAGTAGGAGTGTGCTTTATGTTTCTTTGAAACTGATCCTTAACTTTCTGTATAGGAATAAATTTACATCACATAATTCAAGTACAGGAGAAAAATTCACCTTCCAGACCAGTAAGTGGCTAGTAAATAGCTGGAGCGTGGCCCTTTAAGACTCCGGCTGGAAGCCATTCACCGTCACGCTATGCGTCATTCTTCTCTCCATTGTCTGAACCGGAGCGGGAAGAGCCGTTCGGTTGCCATTGCAGCTCAGTCCCACAGTTTCGGGGATCCCTGCGGAAGCTAGGGACTCTGGAGGGACGATTTTTCTCTCCGCCGCCCGTCGAGGGGATGCTCTGAGCGCCCTAGAGTTTCAGGATCTTGGCCTGGTGTGAGCAGGGTTGGGGGACCCTGGAAGGTTTCAGGTCTGTTTTCTCTCTCCTCGGTGCTCTTAATCCAGACTCTGGAATATGGAGATTTTCTGCTGTAAATGTCCTGGGGCCACCCCAGTGGTGCTCATGGCTGATGCCTGGCACTGTACTCAGTGCTCACTCCCTTGCCGGCCAGGGGAACCCCGTGCTAGGCGAATGCCCTCAAGCAGTATTATTATTATTATTATTATTAATTATTATTATTATTATCATTATCATTATCATTATCATTAATTATGATTATCCTCGCTTTAGGATTGTTTCCCAGAGAATGAATATATGTTGCAGGGCACCTCCTGCTCTCCCTCACTCTGACCAGTAACCCCAGGCTTTTGGGGTGAGTACTTACAGAGTTTTTTGGGGGGGTGCTCCTGGCTCGGGAAATCAATGGGATGTTCGGGATCAAACCCAAGTCTTTCCTGGGACAGCTGCGTGTAAGGCAAACGCCCTACCACTGTGCTACCACTCTGGCCCCAGTTATTTTTTTATTTTATTTTATTAAAACCACTGTGGTCTACAAAGTCCTTTATAAGTGGATTT
>PVKC010022030.1:0-17803 GCA_004027635.1 Crocidura indochinensis
CCGCGCTAGCCTTGGACGGACCGCGGTTCGATCCCCCGTGCCCCATATGGTCCCCCAGGTCAGGAGCGACTTCTGAGCGCATAGCCAGGAGTAACCCCTGAGTGTCACTGGGTGTGGCCCAAAAACCAAAAAAAAAAAGACTCGAGAAGATATTAGACGTAAAACCCCCAGACTGATAAGAAGACTGTTATGATCTAAAACAGCGATCAGCAACTTTTTTTTTTTTCCAACTGAGCCAAATCTCGCCGAAACCACAAATTTATTTTGAGAGCCACACAGGGCGTGTGCACTGACAGAGTCTAGAAGCAGAGTCCTGACTTCTGGAGCCACAGCCCAGCACACAGAAGAGCCAAATTAAAAGTGTAAAGAGCCATATGTAGCTCGAGAGCTGCAGGTTGCCGACCATTGAAAAGAATCTCTACAAATTACTTGGGGCTGTTAATGATACTTTTTGTTATCTTGAAGACTAAAGGGCTCCATTTGACTGCCTTAGTAATACTTAAAACAAAATGTGAGGGGAGAAAAAAGGAAACTGGATAGGGAGTTTTAGTAAGATGCTGATGAGCAGTAACAGACTAATTATCAACCCTCCTTAAGGAAACCACTAAGAGGCTGCATCCCTCCATTCCATACTCCGACCTTCTCTTCCCCACCCACCATGGAAGTAGTCTAAGGTCAGACACAGGAAGGGTATCCATTGCATTACTCAGCCTCATTAACTATAAGAAACCAAGAGCAGCAGCACCGAAGGGGTGAGGGAAAGAAATTGTTGCTTTTAGTGGACCTCTTAAGTAGAAAGGAAAAAAAAAAAAAAGACTGAATCAGACACTTAAAAGAGTCTATTTTTTAACTTGTGTTTGGTTCTGTTAATCAAATCCTGTTCAAACATGCAGCAAAAACCCGAATCCTGTAATTTTAAAGCTACTAGCTACTGATGGTAACCAGAGTTAGTAAAAGGTCAATGGGGTTACCAACATGGGAGGAAAACACATTCCCCTCACTACTCCCTCCCCAGTCTCCTAATATCTTGGATAATGTAATCGACTATGGCTTAAAGAATTCTTGATGGCAAGATGAGCACATAAAAGCCCTTGATTTAACTTGATTCTCATTTGTGTGTGTGTGTGTATGTGTGTTTTCGGGCTTTTTTTTTTGGTTTTTGGGTCACATCAAATGACTCTCAGGAATTATTAGCGATGCACTTAAAAGTGCTCCTGGGGCCCGGGAGATAGCATGGAGGTAAGGCATTTGCCTTTCATGCAAAAGGTCATGAGTTCGAATCCCAGTGCCCCATATGGTCCCCCGTGCCTGCCAGGAGCAATTTCTGAGCATGGAGCCAGGAGTAACCCCTGGGCACTGCCGGGTGTGACCCAAAAACCAAAAAAAAAAAAAGTGCTCCTGACATGGGGGACCATATGGAATGCCGGGGATAGAACCGAGATCTGTCCAGGATTCGCCACAAGTGCAAAGTAAACACCCTACCGCTGTGCTATCACGCTGGCCCCTAATTTATATACTCAATAATCCTCTCAGAACAAAACATTTATACCTTCTTTCTTTAAAAGAAATTTGGGGAGGCCGGAGTGATAGCACAGCGGTAAGGCATTTGCCTTTCAGGCAGCCAAAACAGGACGAACCCCAGTTCGAATCTGGCATCTTATATGGTCCCCCAAGCCTGTCAGGAACGACTCGGAGCCCAGAGACCAATAAATAAATAAATTTAGGGGTTTAGTATTGGGAGCTAAGTCACACAAATGTTTTTGAAGTGCCAGGGCTCCAATCCAGGGCCCTACACTAGACATCCACTCTACCATTGAGCCAGTATCCCCATCATCTCACATCTCCATATATCAGTGGTCCTCAAACTACAGCCCGCAGTCCACATACTGTAATTGTTCCCATTTTGTTTCTTCACTTCAAAATAAGATATATGCAGTGTGCATAAGAATTTGTTCGTAGTTTTTGTTTTTACTATAGTCCGGCCTCCAACGATCTGAGGGACAGTGAACTGGCCCCCTGTTTAAAAAGTTTGAGGGCCCCTGCCTTATATGTTATTAATAAGTTTAAGAATATCTTATAGCAGTTGGAGACTACTTAATAAATATAAGGAGAACTATGTATGATCCAATAATACATAAGATGAACTATTTCAAATGCCCCTTATCTGACTTACTATAATGCTTAAGGGTATGATCAAAATCTTATATTTCTGCTCTACTCTTTAGATCAAAATAGTGAGATTTTAGAAGATGAAATGACTTTTTTTTTATTTGGGGCCATATCCAGTGGCACTCAGAAATCACTCCTGGGGGGCTCTTGACTATATGGAATGCCGGGAATAGAATCTGGGTCAGTTACATGCAAGGCAAATGTCCTACCCACTGTTCTATGCCTCTAGCCCTAAAAGATGAAATATTCTTTGGGGGAGGATTGAGATTTTGACAACTTCTGATGTTGATCAGGAGTTAGCCAGTGACTCTGGGAGACCTACATGTGGAAATTACACCCAAAACAAGTGCCTAACCCTTTTATTTTCTTCAGTCCCTATAATTAATGTGGTTTAAAAAGACAAATAAGAGTTTATGGCATTTTTTTCTTAAACTGGTAACATTTTATCTCTATGGCTATATATTGGTACATGCCTCCCAACTAAATATGTTTAGGAGGAGTAAAGCCCATTTAACTAATTCTGTGGTAGGCATAAAAGTAGCTGTTGGGGGGCCGGACGGTGGCGCTGGACGTAAGGTGCCTGCGCTAACCTAGGATGGGTCGCAGTTCGATCCTGGTTCCCCATATGGTCCCCCGTGCCTGCCAGGAGCGACTTCTGAGTAAATAGCCAGGAGTAACCCCTGAGCGTCACCGGGTGTGGCCCAAAAACCAAAAAAAAAAAAGTAGCTGTTGGGCCCCCGCAACCTCCAAAACGTTCCCAAATAGTACTATTTTACTGAGATGTTTAGAATATTTTTATTCATATCCTTTGAAATAAGACATGGCCAAGAGTACTGACTCATAACCTGGCTGTGATTGCCACTGTATAGTATTAGCACACTATTCGTTCTATCTAAAGTGGTGCTTCAACAAGAGAAAGACCTCCCTTATAACTAAAACTGAAATTGTTTTCAACTTAGGAAGATGCCACCAGCAGAAATGGTTTTCATGAGCATATGTGGTCAGGTTAAGTAGCCAGGCTGTTCAATGTCTAAAGAAAATAGTTGCTTACAGTGACAACCAAAGTTATGAAATCCTCATTTACCTATAGTGAAATTTCACACTAATTTTTAAAATTGAAAAGATTAAACTCCACAGGGAAGAAAGTACTAAGAGGTGGGTTGACAGTGTTGAGAACTGGCTGCTTATTATAGCTCTAAGTCAATCAGGGCAATTTTAAAATGCAATGAGGAACATAAAAGGTTGCTACAAGGCTAAGAGATTTGCTACAAGGTAATCTCAGTCCAAGGTGGCTGTCTTTCTGCAGGATTTTCTTAGATGTGAACTTTAATTTGTGGCCTCAACTTAAATACGAAAACCTATTAATTTTATATAGTTAAAGCCAGTGGTTTGAAATGTTTGTATTTGGAATGGATTTGTTGGCATTTCATAAACACCAACAGTGGAACATGCCGAAGTGTCTTGTGGTAAGATCCAGACTGTCTTGACTGTAATGTATGTAAATATACTTGCTGACAAACCAAGTTTTGAGTAACTGTTTAAAAGTGCATGACATCAAGCCAACATTTGTATAAATTCGCATCAAAAATATTGAGATTTTTACCCTACTATATGTATTGATAAGGCAAAAAAAAACTTATTTATAGCATTAAAAAGATCATTGTTCAAATACCCATTGTTAATTTCAGTTTTTCAGCTGCCTCCTAAGAGGATGAATAGATCCAACAAGCACGTCTATAATACAAAGTAAACTATGATTTTATTGTGAAATTCTCAGATGGAAAATGTAATTTGAATATTTATTCTGTCCATTTTATTTTTACAATACTCTGACCACTTATTTTTGTACCATGTATTCCAATTGCCTGTTTAGTGAAAATAAAGGAATCTATTAATTTTTGGTTTGTTTTAAATTTTTAATCATTGAATTAAAGAAGAAACCTTAACTGTGCCAGGTCAAAAATGCCTGGCTGCTGCTAACTCACTTCTACCCCACCCCCTACCCCCACCTGAGAAACAATCCTTGACTCCTCTCACTTTAAAATGCCAAGTCAGCAAACAATTTTGTTTCCCACAATAAAAACAAACCCTAGGATCTAAGGTCCTATTTAACAAAATTTTCAAATGTGCAAAATTCCACTGAAATAAATATATTTCTTTCATTTATTACTACTCAGTATTCATGTTTTCAGTTAATTTGTATGGTTATAATTTCTAAAATGAGGGCAATCACAAAATTTTCTTGCTTTCTTTCTATGTCAATGCTTTAACTCTCCTCCAAATCGGAGTTATACAATTGTGGAGGATAACACAGCTGACATCTGAGTCCAAGCATGGAAAAAAATAGCACTAAACACAGCAGTCTGATCACTTGCCAATTAAGAAAGGTGTACTGTATTCCACCTCTACCACAGATGAACAAAATAAAGCCATTTCAAATAACTTTAGAGAAGTATCCAGGTATTAATAAGCTAACTAACATATCTACACTTGTTTTCCTTAGAATTTAATCTCCCCGGCCCCCTAAGCTTTGCAAAACCCATTCAGAACACACAAGCATCCCTAAATCATTTATTAGGTGTATTATCTGGAAAGCATATTAGAAACTGCTCTAAGATATAATAGGTCTATATGCCCTGTTGCACACATAAATGGCTATTTTGATATAATTCAGGACCATCTCCTTTTAACCATAAGAATTGAAACAATACTTATCACCATACAATTTGATATAACTTCCAATAAGTACAATATTTATTAAACATATCTTTCCGTTGTTTTGTTACATAGTGTGCAACAAATTACAATATTCTGCAGCCACAAATTATATGCAGATATGAAGAAACTATTAATCATAGTGTAATCTTTCCATTTATAACTCTACAAGGAAGAACTAGCAAATCAGATCTTACATATAACATCTCACTAAACTTTATGCATGGAAAGTGACAGACACTGTTTGTGCTGTTTGATACAAAATGGCTGAACTTCATCTTCAGAAGACTAAACCTGACATCTAAACATGCCAATAGAAACATCAAAACAAAATATATTCTAACCAACCACGGGAAAACAGTCTGGTATCAGGAAAGCAACAAAGATTACACACATTATTTTATAAACCAGCACACAAAGGTTTAAAACAGTTCTGAAAATGAAGTTAGCTGTCTTGAGTCAAGGGAATAAAAAAAAAGTCAGTATTGACCATTTACAATCTCTGACCTTTGTGGAGACGGTAAGAATCTGTTGTAGTGCAGCTACATACAGTACAATTCAGGCAATTTTGTTTTTTCACTTGGGTTCAGATTGCAAATTCATTGCTGTGAGAAAAGGATGGAGGCAAATTTTAGCAGCAACCTCCACCTGACTGCTTGACTGGAGTGCTCTGAATTTTAACATTGGACTTCTCTGCACCACCAGCTGTTGCTCCAGGACCCATTCGCTTTTTAATCTCCGCTGCCATAGTCATGAAAGACTGTTCTACATTCGTTGCATTCTTAGCACTGGTTTCCAAGAATGGAATTCCAAGGGAATCAGCAAATTCCTAAGGAAATAAGGCACAATTAACAGATTAATATTTTTCATTTGGTCTACTGCTATCATCTAAAATAGAAAGGAAGAGCTGAGTTCCCAAATCAAGCAGCCTGCCCTCTCATGTGATTTCCAAAACTGAAGTCTATGACCATTGTACAGTACATATAATTAAAATTCAATTTTAAGTCCAAACTTAAAAACATACCTTTGCTGTTGTGTAGTCTACAACTTTCTTTGTGGTCAGATCACATTTGTTCCCTACCAACAACTTGTTGACATTTTCACTGGCATAACGATCTATTTCCTGCAGCCATTGCTTAACATTATTGAAGGATTCCTGAAAAGGCATTTTAAAGAAATATGATTCAGAACACAACGGCTCTAATAAGGCAAGTAATTACAGAAATTAATGGGGCCATACAATAGCATAGGGAGTAGGGTGCTTGCCTTGCATGTGGCCCTCTTGGATTTGATCCCCAGCACTACATATGGTCCCTAAGAGTAATTCCTGAGAGCAGAGCCAGGAATAACCTCCAAGTATCACCAGCTGATCCAAAAACCAAAAAAGCATAATCAAAGGGAAAAAAATCTTTTTGGCTTTAAGACTAGTGTTAACAACTCTACAAAATAGATAAGAGGTGAACTGATAAAACTGCTATAGGATGGCTGAAGTGATAGCACAGTGAAAGAGCATTTGTTTTGCATTGGGCTAACTAACCCTGGATAAACCTGGGATTTATCCCCAGCATCCCATAGTCAGTCTCCTGCGCCTGCCAGGAGCCATTTCTGAGCGTAGAGGCCAGGAGTGACTGAGTGCCGCTGGGTGTGGCTCAAAACAAAACAAAACAAAAAAAAAAAAACAGAGCCAAAGAGAAAGCTGAGATTAGAAGTGCATGCCTTACATATGGCATGACTCTGAGTTCTATCCAGTATCACAGTATCACATGCCCAGCGTATCTTCAGGTACAACAATGGAGACCTCCCAAGTACCAAAGATGGGTCATAGTGGGGATCATCCCTAAGCAGCAACATAAATCACAGGACCCTTGTACGGAACTGTCCAGTACCACAAGAAGGCTCCCTGAAAACAGTATGTATAGGCATCCTCCTCAAAATTAATAAAATGACTTGATAAATAAATGAGTTTAAAAGAAACCTGAAATTTGAAAGCTAAAGGATAAAATACATAAATGGGGGAATATATATCTCAACACTAAAACTTATGCAAATCTAATAGTTCTAGAATATGCAATTTAAGTGTACAATATAAAACCTTTCTGTAAAATTGAATAAAGTTTTTGGTTTATAAGCCAGGAATAATAGCCCTGGGTTAGACCTCTGGCATCCAAACAAAATTTGTTCCATAATAAAACAATTTCCAAGTTCCTATTTTAGGAAAAAAAAAACTTTCATTTGTCAAATTTTTTGAGTTTAACATCCCCCTCTCCCATTGTTTATTAGTATGTGGGCTGCTGAAGTGAGCGCACATTAATATCCCCCATACTTTATTCGGCCATACCTGCAATGCTCAGGGTTTACTACTGGCTCTGCACTCAGGAATTATTCATGGTGGTCATGGGGAACCATATGGGAAACCAGGAATAGAACTCTTGTCCTCTGATAGCAAGGCAAAGTGTCTTACCTGCTATACTATTACTACCACCTCACTGTTTCAAGCAACATGACATTTTACTGAAGGGAATAGACCTCAAAAAACTAAGAGAGCCCTTTCTTACCACATTGGCACTGGAATCCCAGAGGTTGGTGGGGGTTGCAGTCCATGACTGTGGGGAACTGGGGGAAGATGGGGTGGCAGGTAACAACCTGGGGTTAGACTACATTCACAGCTGTTATTTAAGCCTTGACATCTTGGTGAAAGAAGATATCAGAATCTAAAAGTAATTAAGGGAAGTAGAGGTTCTCTGTTTTTGTTTTGGGATCACACATGTGATGCTCAGGTGTTACTCCAAACTCTGCACTCAGGAATTATTCCTGGTGGTGCTCAGGGGATCATTTATGGGATGTCAGGGATAGAACCTGGGTCGGCCACATCTAAATACAGCGCAGGCCACTGTACTATTACTCCACCCTCCAATACTTATAATGGAAATCTAAAGTCTGAGTCTAGTTAAATACTAAATAGCTGACTTTACATTGATGTAAAAGTAACATTTGCTACCAGAAAATATCTAATTTTCAATGTTTATCTTTTATTTTTGATCAAAAGAACAGTTTATGGTCCTTGGATCACATTCTTCACTCTCTGAGTCTCCCTGCCTTCAGATTTTTGCTAGCTTCAGATAGTCATCAGATGTGCCCTCTAAACCACATCCTCCAGGCACATCCTGCTTTTGGAAATTCCAACAGGTTTAATTATCAGGCAAATTTCTCTTAATTAACACCAAGCAATAGGGGCCAGGCGGTGGCACTAGAGGTAAGGTGCCTGCCTTGCCTGCGCTAGCCTAGGATGGACCTCGGGTCGACCCCCCGGTTTCCCATATGGCCCCCCAAGCGCCAGGAGTAACCCCTGAGTGTTTTTGGGTGTGGCCCAAAAACCAAAAAAAAAACCACCAAGCAATATATTATCCCAACAGTTCCTTATTAATTCTTGCCAAATGATCAGTTTAGTTGCTGATAAATATAACCAGTCTCTTGAAAGCAAATGTAAAACCAATTACCAAATGTTCTATTTACTAAAGGCTGATCAACCACTCAAATGAAGAACAGAAGAAAAATATATATTGCATTCAAAAGATTAATGCTTTTAAATGTTTTGTGATTCATTTATTAGAGAGGAACAAAAATAATAGTATATTTTGCTTTGGGGTGTGCCCAGGGTTTACTCCTGGCACTTAGCTCAGGAATCACTCCTGGCAGGAGTTGGGGTCTAAATGGTATATACTAGGGAATTGAACCCAGGTTGGCCATGTGCAAAGCAAGCAGCCTATCCACTGTACTACTGCTTTGGCCCAAGAATATTTAACTTAACAGTAACTTTCTACTTTGTCCCTATTAACACAATTTCCCCCTGGAACTTACCTGATCTGTCACATCATACACAACTATGATGCCATGGGCTCCTCTGTAATAACTGGAGGTTATTGTTCGAAATCTTTCTTGGCCAGCTGTATCCCACTATTATAAAACAATCAAGAAATCCAAACAATTCCATTAAAGAATAAGGAAAAGGAACAGAGAGAAAACAGTTTAGTTTACATAGTTACATTATCAGAATTTGAAACAAAAACAGCCTTCAATGTTCATCCTACTGAACTGTCAAAATGCATAAAGGTCCAAAATGGAAAAAAGTATTAGTTCATGGTAATAATATAAAATTAACAGCCTCTAGAATGAGCAATTATGTTATACCGTTCACATTCGTTACAGTTTTTCAACATTGTGCAAGCATTGAAAGCTTAAATGAAGTTCTGGTATCTATAAAAGGCCTACAGCCATGCCGAATTACAAATGCTGCTCAATAAAATATTTCCCTTCTTTTCCCATTAGCCTCTTATACAGATAAATCAATCAATAGTCCTCTGTGCACATTAACAAGAAGCATAGCTCCAGTTTTAAAGAGTAAAATTTTTGATGTTTCCTTGACACTTGAAAACTCCTGTATATAATTATTCTTCATAATCCCACTGTATTTGATTTTACAATGTTCCTTTCTTCCACTGATAAAGGGATCTATCTCCTGTGGATGGGGCTACATTTCACTTTTCTCTGTTCCTCTAGGTTTTTATGAATGCCTGGTAATTTAAGAATTTCCATAAATGGGGGCTGAAGTAATAGCACAGTGGTAGGACATTTGCCTTGCTAACAGTGACCAAAGACAGGCCTGGGTTTGATCCCTGGCATCTGATATGGTCCCCTGAGCCTGCCAGGAATAACCAGAGTATCACAAAGTGTAGCCCAAAAACCAAAAAAAAAAGAATGAAACTGAGTCCAAAGTTTTCAAAGGACTTTCATATAAATTTTGTTCTCACACTTATTAGTATCATCACTAATTTTAGAGCTAAGAAATTGAGTCTCAGGAAGAAGTAATTACACCAACCATTTGTTAATAATAAGTATCAGAATGAAGTTTCCATGCAAGTTTGGAGCAGCTGAGATAGTACCAGCAATTAAGACACTTGCCTTACTAGCAGTGGATTCTCAGCACTGTGCATTGCCATGGTTACTCCTGGGCACACAAAGCCAGGAATATGACTAGCACCACCAAAACAAACCAAATTTCTATTTAAATATTATCAGTTTCATGATTATATGGGAAAAAAGTCACTGGTTTCCTATGTTACCTTACCAGTGGTCCTCAAACTACAGCCTGCGGGCCACATACTGTTTTTGTTCCCATTTTGTTTCTTCAATTCAAAATAAGTTATTATGCAGTGTGCATAGGAATTTGTTCGTAGTTTTTGTTTTTACTATAGTCCGGCCTCCAACGATCTGAGGGACAGTGAACTGGCCCCCTGTTTAAAAAGTTTGAGGACCACTGCCTTAAACCAACAGTCTATTTAAAAAGATACTCAAAAAAGGGGGCCGGAGAGATAGACAGTGGTAGGGCATTTGCCTTGCATGCGACCAACCCAGAAGGGACCCAGGACCTGGTTCAATTCCCGGCACCCATATGGTTCCCCAGCCTGCCAGGGGCGATTTCTGAGTGCAGTCAGGAGTGACCCCTGAGCACCACTGGCTGTGACCCAACAACCAATCAATCAATTAATAAATAAAAGTTCTAATAAAAAAGACAGGAAAAAAATCTATATACTTGGAATTATTTTACTGACCATAGATAGGTCCACAATGGTTAAATTGCACATTGTACTACAACTGTCTTTTATTTATTTTTTTTTTTTTTTGTGGTTTTGGGCCACACCCGGTGACGCTTAGGGGTTACTCCTGGCTATATGTTCAGAAATCTCTCCTGGCTTGGGAGACTATATGGGACGGCGGGGACCGAACCTAGGTCCATCCTAGGCTAGTGCGTGCCAAGCAAATGTCCTACCACTTGTGCTACCACTCTGGCCCCTACAACTGCCTATTTTTAAATTAAGGATTGGGATATAAAGTTAGGTAAAATGGGGGTGGGGGGGTGTAATGAAGGGTGGAAACTTAAGAGACCACTAACTGGTAACTTAATTCTACTAGTTAACTATAGTTAACTCTAAGCAAGTCGTTCTCAGTATTTTATGAGCTATATAAAACAAGCATGTTAAAAATCTGTTACTTTACAGAATTTTGTTTCTACAAATTTGTACATACTATCTGTGAAACCTTTCTCTTAAAATTTCTCAGTGTTCCACAATATTCACAGTAAAATTCTAACAAAATTACCCAACATACTTTCATTATGGGGCAAAGTAAACTTAGCCCATTGATAAAAGCCTAAGAAAAAAATAATTAGATTCATGTTTGACTTAAAACATGGAAATGGAGAAAAAATGTATTTCAGATTTATGAATAGGTAACTCCATAAGAAAGGTACTCAGATAAATCCTTTTCAATCTATGGGGCCCGGGAGATAGCATGGAGGTAAGGTGTTTGCCTTTCATGCAAAAGGTCATTGGTTCGAATCCCGGTGCCCCATATGGTCCCCCGTGCCTGCCAGGAGCAATTTCTGAGCATGGAGCCAGGAGTAACCCCTGAGCACTGCCGGGTGTGACCCAAAAACCGAAAAAAAAAAAACATCCTTTTCAATCTAAACAATTCTACCATTCATAGATACATGGTTAAGATACTACAACATTTGGGGGTATTTAAGAAAGAATACTAAGTTTACCAAAATCACTTCCAAATAATTTTTATAGTTCCAAAATTTTACTTACTATTTGAAGTTTGATTGTTTTCCCATCTAACTCTATAGTTCTTATTTTAAAATCCACACCAATTGTGCTGATGTAGCTTTCTGTGTAAGTATCATCCTAGACGGGGAAAAGTTGGATTATAATTAATTCAAAAGAATAATGCTTATTATTTTGATCTATGAAGTTGGCAAAAACTATAAGGCACAACATACTGAGAATAAACATTCTATCCTACTTTGGTACATCACTTCAAAAAAAGCTTTTCTGGGGGCCAGGCAGTGGCGCTGGAGGTAAGGTGCCTGTCTTGCCTGCACTAGCCTAGGATGTACGGTGGTTTGATCCCCCGGTTTCCCATATGGTCCCCCCAAGCCAGGAGCGACTTCTGAGCGCATAGCCAGGAGTAACCCCTGAGCGTCACTGGGTGTGGACCAAAAACCAAAAAAAAAGCTTTTTTTTCTTTTTTTTTTTTTTTTTGGTTTTTGGGCTCACACCCAGCAGCGCTCAGGGGTTAATCCTGGTTCTACACTCAGAAATTGCTCCTGGCAGGCTCAGGCTCAGATGACCATATGGGATGCCGAGATTTGAACCACCATCCTTCTGCATGCAAGGCAAACATCCTACCTTCATTCTATCTCTCTGGCCCACAAAAAACCTTTTTATCTTCAATGATTAAAAATAATTTAGAGGGCCAGAGAGATAGCATGGAGGTAGGGCATTTGCCTTGCATGCAGAAGGTCGGTGGTTCGAATTCCGGCATCCCAGATAGTCTCCCAAGACTACCAGTAGCGATTTCTGAGCGTAGAGCCAGGAGTAACCCCTGAGCACTGCTGGGTGTGACCCAAAAATAAAACAAAAAAAAGTAATAATTTAGAGGTTGGTGATGTGAATCTGTGGGAGAAATCTTACATGTATAAGTTACTGGCAACACCAAAAAATATATACATTTTTAAAATTGCTGACTCATATTCCCTTGTCTCTCCAATCGAATTACGTTCATCACTAAGCACTGATCATGTCATTTTCAAGTATATTTTACTCAGGGCTGGGCAAACAGATTAAATGATAGAGCATATGCCCAGCATGTGAAGGACTTTTTTTTGGGGGGGTGGGGGGGTTTAGTTCACACCCAGCAATGCTCAGGAGTTACTCCTGACTCTATGCTCAGAAATCGCTCCTGGCAGGCTCTGGGACCATATAGGATGCTGGGATTTGAACCACCGACCTTCTGCATGCAAGGCAAACACTTTACCTCCATGCTATCTCTCAGCCCCGCAATTATCCTTTTTATGGTCCAATGGCAGTGGTTTATCAGAACATATTAACATTAGTATCGCAATTATCCTTTTTATCACACAGCATTTGATTTTTAGTAAAAAATTTTCTTGTTTGTTTCTGTTATGTTTAGTGTGTAAATCATCCACCAGTTGTGCCCTCAGGGATCTCGCACAACTATACCAGTATGCATATCACAGCATGTTGCCACAGTGCAAGAAATTAAGCCAAGGAGGCAGCAGCCATTCTATCATTGGGCAATATCTCCATCCCTCTAAACACAGCATTGAAAAAAAGAATACTTCAGAGATCTGGAAAAGATCTCAAGAGACTGAAGAACATGCCTGAGTGCTCAGGCATAGTATGATTCATGACTCCAAATGGCCTCCACAAGTGGTGATGAAGTGAGAAAACAGTATGCCCACATAGCTAGCACCTTATCACTGATCTATTGGGCCTTCATTTTATTTGCCAGACCTACTAACCTTGAGTGCAAGTATCGAGACATAAGAAGTAGGGAGGCATAATGAAATTAACAAAAATAACACTGATTCTTTTGGAAAAAAAAAAAAAAGAGAAAGAAAAAGGTCATTTTTATTGTCTTAGCAAATATATTGTTAGTGTAAGGATGTAAAGACCATTAACAAGTGTAGTTTGATGGGGCTGGAGACTTATCACAGCGGTAGGGTGTTTGTTTAGCACATGGTCGACCCAGGATAGACCCAGGTTCCCCAGGTTTGATTCCTGGCATACCATATAGTCCTCCGAGCCTGCCAGGAGTGATTTCTGAGCACAGAGCCAGGAGTAACCCCTGATTGCTGCAGGGTGTGCCCCCCTCCAAAAAAAGGACAAACTAGTGGAGCTGGAGAGATAGCACAGCGGTAGAGCATTTGCCTTGTATGCAGCCGATCCAGGGCCAACAGTGGTTCAAATCCCAACATCCCATATGGTCCCCCGAGTCTGTCAGGAGCTATTTCTGAGTGCAGAGCCAGGAGAAATCCCTGAATGCTGCCAGGTGTGACCCAAAAACAAACTAACAAAAAAAGTGTACTTTGGGGTACAGCATTAACCTGATATATATTAAAATAGGCTAGCACCTTTACCACCGTGGCTTTTGCATCAGAGCAAATGTCAACATCATAAAAAACAGCAAGGAGGCAAAAAGATAGGATAGCAAACAGGGCTTCTTTTGCTTGCACAGGGCAAGAATCAGTCTTCAGCATTCCAATAGGGGTGTTGAAAAACTGAGTTTAAAGAAAAGGAAGGAGGATTGAGGAAGAGGAAGCAGCAACAACAATCTTCTGTCTTAGTGTGATAACAAGCTCAATGTTCTAAAACCCTTGTAGAAGTTTTTTGGAGTTTGTTTTGTTGTTTATGAGGCACACCCAGTGATGCTATGGGCTTACTTCTGACTGCACTCAGGAGTTATTCCTAGCAATGCTGGGGACCATATGGGATGCCAGGAATAGATACCAGGTCATCATAAGTCAAGTCAAGAGCTCTACCTGCTATACTATCTATCTCTCCAGCCCCTTGAAAAGTCAAGGGTCTTTGGTCCATACTTTGACCAACCATCTTCACAGTGAAAATAATATATAATATATTTTTTAAAAGCATTCTATTAAATTTTTGTTTGAAAAATCATTTCCATCAAGCCACCTTCAAATTGGGTCAACTAGCCCAGCGGTGCTCAGGGGTTACTCCTGACTATCTGCTCAGAAATAGCTCCTGGCAGGCACAGGGGACCATGTGGGACACCGGGATTTGAACCAACCACCTTTGGTCCTGGATCGGCTGCTTGCGAGGCAAACGCCGCTGTGCTATCTCTCCGGGCCCCAACTATTTTTTCTTATATTTCATTACATATGTAGGAATTACTTAAGTAATTTCACATAATTCTACATATTTCACTTCTACCAAGACCATCTAATGATATATGCATATTTTGCTTTATTTCTTATAAAAGCAGTAAAATCTATTCTACTTAAGAGTTCAAGATATCACTAGGGGTGCATACATGGATGCTTTAAACATACAAATTCTGTGGGGGGAAATTCTGAATAAAAATGTCTAATTTGTGGGCAAGAGAGATAGTACAGCAGTAGGGCGATAGCCTTGCATGCGACTGACCCAGGAAGAACCCAGTTCGATTCTCAACATCCCATATGGTTCGCCAGCATGCCAGGAGCAGAGCCAGGAGTAACCCCTGAACGCCACTGGGTGTGGCCCAAAAACCAATCAATCAAGTTTTTTTAAAAAAATGTCTAATTTGTTTACCTAGAAAATATACATCATTAATGTATATAAATTTCAACTTACTGCAAACCTAAGGAGGAGGCAAGACTTTCCAACACCAGAATCACCAATCAGAAGTAACTTGAATAAATAATCACTGTGAAAAAAAAGAAAAAGAAACCACATTAATGAAATGTACACTACACTGAAGACAACAAAATCATAGCCAAGAATATTTATTCACCAAGAAGTACTTCAGTTTCTGAAAAGCCCATGTATGACTTAACAGAAACCAAAGCTACAACCAACAACAAAGCCCTTTTGATGAATCATTAATGACTGAATTATTTAAAGTAAATTAGGTAATTCCACCCATGATGCCAGAGATCAGTGAACTTTCACTACAAAGAAAAAAAACACATTAAGTATTTCAGAAAGGCCAAAAGAGCTAAATAACTCCTACTCTGCATTATTAGGACTTGAATTGTTTCCATTGTTTGTGTCAATGAGATAAATCTCTCCCTGAAATACTAATACTACACAATAATAATTATTATTTTGGCCCACACACAACAGTGCTCAGGGTTTACTTCTAGCGGTGCTCAGGGGAGGATATGAGGTGCTTGGGAATTGGACCTAGTCAGCCACGTGTGAGACAAGTATCCTATCCACTGTAGTATCTCCCAAGACTCTTCAAATCATTTCATGGTAATCATCCAAAGAAGAAACTTAAAAAAAAAAAAAAAAAAAGGACCATTTGTACTGGGGAGGGTAAGCTGTTCAGTGGTAGAAGACTAGTATTCCTTGTGAGACACTGGGTTGGATCTTCAGTACCACTCAAAAATAAAATGTAATCATTTCGTTTCTGAAGCATATAATATGGTTTAAACTAGAGATGCTGCAAAAAATGTTTATACAAATAAAAAAACTATTAAAACATTGTAAGCTTGTATTTAAAGCACTCTTCAGAAAACATTGTAGAGAGGAGCCTGGGAGATAGCACAGCAGTAGAGCATTTGCCTTGCATGTGGGCTGATTAAGGCATCTCATATGGTCCCCATGCCTGCCAGGAAGGATTTCTGAGCACAGAGCCATGAGTAACCCAAGTGTCACCAGGTGTGACCTAAAACATATATTGTAGAGTAGGCAGGGACCAGAACAATATCACAGCATGTAGGGTGTTTGCCTTGAATGAGGTCAACCAAGCTCTTTCCCTAGAATTTCACATGATCCTCCAAGCCACCAGGAGTAATATCTGAGCTCAGAGCTCAGGTATGGTCCCAAAACAAACAAACAGAAAACATTGTAGGATAGGCTCTTTATATGCATTTACTATCGGTAGGTCTATTTAAAATCGATCCATTCCAGGGCCGGAGTGGTGGTGCAAGTGGTAAGGTATTTGCCTTGCCCACGCTAGCCTAGGATGAACGGGATGGACCAAAGTTTGATCCCCCAGCATCCCATATGGCCCCCAAGTTAGGAACGGATTTCAAATAGCACATAGCCAGGAGTAATTCCAGAGTATCACCAGGTATGGCCCAAAAACAAAAAACAAAAATAAAAATAAATTAAATTAAAATTTAAAAAGTCCATTCCTAAGTATCAAGCATTTCTTCATGATATCCAGTATCCAATAGAATTCTTCACAGATCCTTCCACATTTTAATCTGTTTGACAATATTCTTTTGAGTAAATTCAAATGATAAACCCCTGAGCGTCACCAGGTGTGGCCCAAAAATAAAGCAAACAAAATTGGGATGATCAAACCTGATATCTCTGATTTTAACATAGATTAGATTACATGTAAATAAAAAGTATAACTTTTTAAAATATCTTTGTGAATGTTCAACTGTTATATTGGCATGCAGCCAACTCTAGTGGACTCCAGTTCAATTCCCAGCATCCCACATGGTCCCCTGTGTCAGCCAGAAGCAATTTCTGAGCTCAGAGCCAGAAGTGACCCCAAAATGCCAACAGGTGTGACCCAAAATCCAAAAAAAAGAAGACAAGAGAAAGCAAAAATCATGAAGGAGATAGCTCAAAGGTTATACCACCTGCAGGTTGTGTACAAGGCACTGGAATCTGATCCTCAGCACTGTACAAGCTTCTGAAGCACCATCATAAATATGTTCTACTTCTTGCATGTTCAAGGCCCTGAGTTTAGTTCACAAAATAAAATGGTCCCAGAATACAGAACCCAAGATCAGGTACCAATTAATGAAACATTACTGGAAGGGCTCATCCTTTCCAGTTCAAAATCCTAAAGGAAAAGAGTGGCAGGAAAAGAAATGACTAAAATCTTTCCTTTAATAACTGACTGAGCTGGGCCCAGAGAGAGATAGCACAGTGGTGTTTGCCTTGCAAGCAGCCGATCCAGGACCAAAGGTGGTTGGTTCAAATCCCGGTGTCCCATATGGTCCCCCGTGCCTGCCAGGAGCTATTTCTGAGCAGACAGCCAGGAGTAACCCCTGAGCACCGCCGGGTGTGGCCCAAAAACCAATTAATTAATTAATAACTGAGCTTACTTCTTAATTAAATCAAATAAAGTTGAAAGCCATTGAGAGCAGTAACCATGCCCCACAGCCACCACTGTGCTCAAGGGTCAGCACGATCCAAATCATTTTAATTGGAAAAGAGATGTAAACCACGCTTCGAAAATCACAGGTCCGGGGCCCGGGAAATAGCATGGAGGTAAGGCATTTACCTTTCATGCAAAAGGTCATCGGTTCGAATCCCGGTGCCCCATATGGTCCCCTGTGCCTGCCAGGAGCAATTTCTGAGCATGG
>PVKC010022031.1:0-17867 GCA_004027635.1 Crocidura indochinensis
GCTCGATTTCTAATTTCTGGAGGAATCTCCATATCGCTTTCCATAAAGGTTGAACTAGACGGCATTCCCACCAGCAGTGGATAAGAGTTCCTTTCTCTCCACATCCCCGCCAACACTGTTTGTTCTCATTCTTTGTGATGTGTGCCATTCTCTGTGGTGTGAGGTAGTACCTCATAGTTGTTTTGATTTGCATCTCCCTAATGACTAGTGATGTGGAGCATTTTTTCATGTGTCTTTTGGGCATTTGTATTTCTTCTTTATCAAAGTGTCTGTTCATTTCTTCTCCCCATTTTTTGATGGGATTAGATGTTTTTTTCTTGTAAAGTTCTGTCAGTACCTTGTATATTTTGGATATTAGCCCCTTATCTGATGGGTATTGGGTGAATAGTTTCTCCCACTCAGTGGGTGGCTCTTGTATCCTGGGCACTATTTCCTTTGAGGTGCAGAAGCTTCTCAGCTTAATATATTCCCATCTGTTAATATCTGGCCACAGTTTTTTCAATACCTACCTCTTTCAGGTCACTGTAGATTACCATTTGTCTGATATAGTGCCTCAGAAAAGTATTCAATATAAGTCTATTAAATACATCAGTGAGATCACAGATATTTATGTGCTTTACAGTGGTGTCCTATTGTATAGGGAAAAAGGAAATATAAAATAACAAATATGTTTTTACCTGTTAAACTCACTATTTAACACCAATTTCATGTTGGGAAAATTTTGTGATTTTACAAAACTTTATTTGGGGAACAAGACATTCTAAAGAAAGGAAAAAAATATATAATGCATGTTATAGATTAAGAAGAAAGCTAGGAGTTTCTTCAGAACCAGAGAGAATACAAGGGTTATAGTAGCTGTCCCCAGTTTGACCCCCAGTACTGCATATGATTCTCCAATACTCACCAAGAATAAACCTTGAGAACACAGCCAGGAGTAAACTCAGAACACCACAGGGTATGGCCAAAACAATGCCCAATTTCCTCCAAAATGAATGACTCTGTAATCAGAGAAAGTGTCATGGCAGTGGAAACCATATGGAACCTTGGTGGCTGAAATATGTTGGGCCTGAAGGAGAGGAGAGCCTTCACAAAGAGAAAATGCCAAGTTAAGAGACACAAGTAAGTCTACGCCATGTGGTAATGTCACATGCTACACTCATGCTGCTCAATCAGAAGCCACTGGGCAGCCAAGACACAGATAATCAAGTGCCCGATGCAAAACAGAACCCTTGCATTTGATACCACAATAAAAGAAACTTGCCAGAGTTGAGTGGGGAGTATCCTTGACACAGGGAGAGGATTGGCTGTATTTACTCTCAAGCAGGTCAAAAAAGACTGGAGGAGAGCAACAAAGATTCAGTTTCTACTTAAAAAAAAAAAAAAAGAAAAGAAAAAAAGGGTTCACAACAGTTATCTGGCCTCTCTGTCCTTGAGGCTTCACATTAGCACAGTAAAGCTCAAAATCAACAATGTTCAGGAGTGGTACAGAGCAAGGGAGAAGCAAAGAAAGAGTTGGGTAAAATGTAACTATCTTGTTTAAATAGAAAAAGAAGCTAAAGACATTAAAAGTGCCTAAAAGTGCCACACTTTTAGTTTTTTAATACTGGTGACTAGACTCTGAATTTTAACTTAAAATTTAATTCTATTTCCTAATACTATATGGATATTTAGATAAATAAACAGATAGACGAACATTTGTCATTGTTCTTCCTGCCTTATTCTAAAATAAGAAGACTGAAATAATAAGTTTAACTACTTTGTCAAATAATTAAATCACTTTATTCTTCAGATTCAAGCAATGGAAACCAGGGATTTCTTGATAGCTTGGAGCAATATAAATAATGCGAACTGCTGGGCTACATTTTTAAGCTATAGAAGTATTTAAATGTGTGCTACAGGGTACTATACCTAAATCTTTCATTGAGAAAGATAAAAGTAAATTACATGAACTAAGAGAGTCCCACTGTCATTGTCCTCTAATCACTCCTTCAATGCAAGTATTTACATATTGGTTATATTCCTGGCATCGGAGAGAACGGGCACAGCACAAGGAACACCTCCCTGAAGTCACGCAGTTTATATTTTGGCATTTGTTGTGACCTCGGTGTTTCAAATTCTGGATTAGACAACACTGCAAACTGAAGAACCAGTTACATGTATGCTGGCATCCTGGCCTTGAAATAAATACCTGCCCTACCCTCACTTCCTGATCTGAAAAACAAATTTTAGGGGACACCAGGTTCAACAATATGGCTTTTGAAGGCAATTACGATCTTTGCAATTTATATTTAATTTTTACAATCTAAATTCATCGAGATTTACAAAAATGTACCATCTTTACCCTGTCAACCACTTATATCCACACCCTAGTGTAATTCTTCCCAGTTACCGTATTTCACTGCATAACTGCTGTACCTCATTTATTTTTTCACAAAAAAATTACATCTTCACATAATTGATCATTAAGAGATATGGCATGTAGGATGCTTCCTTGCACACAAGCGATGTTCAGGACCCCCTATTATCCTGACTCCCACGAGGAGTAATTCCTGAGATCAGAACCAGCAATAAGTCGTAGCTCAAAGCTCCGGACTGGAATGGTTCCAAAACAAAACATGCAAACAACTTTAATATAATGGTCATACAACACTTTTCTGAAAAAAAAAAAGAAAGAAATAAAATATATAGATTATGAAAGGAAACACTTTATTTGTGACCTAGTGACCCACTTCTAATGAAAAGATTGGTGTGAAATACTATGGCTACACTTGCAAGATTAAGTTATGATTAATACTGGCTGTTGTTTTGCATCCCTGTAAAGTGATCCCTGTAGCAAAGAGTTATGGGAAATCTCTAGGCCACAGTTACTGAGCAAACTAAGTCACAGTCCAATTGCTCCCAGGAACTGATTTCTGTTAGTCTGAGGGAGCTGGGAAGTGGATCCTCCAGATTGAAGTTTCAAATGAGGCTGCAGGCTGCCCCACACCTTAGAATAATCTTGAGGCCAAGATATACCACACTCAGATTCTGATTACCAGAAACTAGGAGGTAATAAACTAGCAGCTTTAAGCTTCTAAGTTTCAGAATTGATTATATAGTTAGTTAATACATACACATCTCATAAATACCAGCTCTGGAAAACTGATTGTTAAAGTTTCAATAATTAACAGGCCAGTTGCTCAACATACCCACTAATAAAAATTAAACCAAAAAATTTAAACAAAATGCATTAACATGTAAGTACTCAAAGCTCATATACCTCCCAAACTGGCAGCCCTACCAGTGATTTCTGGCAAATAGGCAATTGGTTCAGTGCTACCGTCTAAGGATATGATTCAGCGCCAGGAATACCAGAGCCACCAAAGCAATGCTGGAAAGGTACCTCCAGGGCCACATTCAGCAGTGATGAGGACCCTCCAAGGCTTTACCAAATGGTGCCAGGAATTAAACTGAATTCAGTTATATGCCAAGTATGTGGCCACACTACTATTCTATCTCTATCTGCAAAACTTTTTAATTTACTATCAACTTTCTAATTTGCTATTTTTACTATTTCTGGTTTTATTTGGAAGCTGTTCATTATACCTGTCTGATGAAAGTATAATATTATAATATTATAATGAGGCAGTTACTGAGCAGCATTTCTCAGAAATAATATAGGTAGTTTGCAGTCAGCCAGGTGAGCAGTATTTTTGTATATAGCTTTCTGTGTGTATATATATATAGTTCAAAAATATGTATTGTATTTATTTATACAGTCACACATGCATGCACACACATGCATGCATGAATGCACATATACAAGCACAAAAACACACAGACACACACTATACTATGTAAAAGGACTGCTGTGAGAAACAGGGCTTGTCTTTTCTTCCAGTTTAGATGCTTATCACCATGCTGGTAGTTGCTACCCTTTCAGCCTTATGTGTCCTTAGAGTACAAATGCAGCAGCTCTGAGCCCACTCCACAGTAGAGAAAGGTCCAGTCAAAAGCAACAGGAAGCAGAGCCTCCAGCTATTGAGACTGTGGAGTTCAGCCAATCCACAACAACCCAGAAGAATCCAAGTGAGAACAAATGCTGATTGGATGGGGTGACTGAAAGGGAAGTTAGTTAGTGGTTCAATGTTAACTCTGCCAATGTGGAAGCATATTGGTAAATAGCACTCTGGTCAATGAATCTATTAGAGAAAGTAAGACTAGCTTTTAAAAAGGGGATAAAAACATGCACTGGCATTGTTCCTGAAAATAAGAAACTAAAGGACAAATTGTGAGAGTCTTATTAAAAAAGAAAGTCCTGCTTCAAAGAGCAGAGAGAATAAAATGGCAGTTCTGGGGACACACTGTGTTATGCACAAGGAGGGTCTCAGAACAGAACACATGAACTGACTTAGCCTCCCCATACACCAGGACCAATAACAGGAACCAGGATTCATCGGCAACAAAAAATAAGAGATGCAGTCAATAGGCTTACAGACGAGTTAGAAAAATAAAGACACAGAGGACATCCTAACCCAGGGTGCTGAGAGGCCAGTGCAAGGATGGAGCAGAGGGTTTCACATTACTGTCTACTTTATGGAATCCATGATGCTTTCCAAGGAGAATGACCTCTGAGTTGAGAAAATTCCAAGGACTCAGTAATAACTAAAGGGTATATGATGGAGAAAAAAAAAGACATTTTGCAGGGTACTATCCATTTGGACAAAATTTGACAAATGCATCATAGCGAGCTTGAGTAGCTCTGGGTGAGGTGATAGGAGCAGCCCCTTCTGCTCTCTCTCCAGCAGCAAGGATCAGGGAAGGGGGCAAGGGGCCTCCTCCCATGGAGAACTCTGTGCCAGAACTGCAAGCCTGGGGAAAAGCCAAGACTGTCCAACATATGTGCTCAGACACTGATTACTGCAACTGCTTTCACCTTTAATTTGAAGCTTTATCCATTTACCTGCCAACTCCCCTAAACATATCCTAGAGACAGAACTCAACAGCTGTAATGTACTCAACATTGCACAATAGCATTGATGACCTGCTATTAGTCTATAAGACAGAGCAGCATCCAAGTAAATTAACACAGCATCTGGTCTAGGACTTATAAGAAACATTGCACTACTAAAGCAGAAACAAGCTGAACTCTCAACTAAGAGAGGGAGTGACAACATTTGAGAAACACCACCTCTTTTAGATACACTTTCAAATCCCAAACACAAACTTACTTATTACTCTTATGAAGCATGTCCAGACTACCCAATGTTTTAATTGAAATTAAACATTTAAAATTATTCTAATTTTAAATAAAAAATAGAATGCTGAAATTTCATCTTTTCATTTAAATCACCTCAGATCATACTGAACAATCAAAAACATAGAACAGCAAATCTCCCTATACGATTTTTATTCTTGTAAGATTTTTGCTTCAATAATTAATTCTACAAATGAAATGACCCTGCAAATACTTTAGAAAAACACTTCATTTTAGCCATACCGGTAAATCAAGCATAGGAAAGTTATTCCATTAAATGTCAATTAAAATACTGAAATAGAGGGGAAAAATAAAAAAAAATTGGCAAAGCCTTCATTTATAAGTATTTCAGGACACAATTCAATTGAGCACCAATCTCTTTTTCTGAGATTGTTAGTATGTAATCAAATAGCAAAATTAATAAGAGCACTTTCATCAGAGATTTAAAAACTTGATAGGAATACCACAAACAGGAAAGAATATTTTTTACAAAAAAATGTTGTCATTAATGTTTCTCTACTACCATTAAGTATACATTTAATGGAGGCATTAAATGGAGGCATTTTTTGGTATAAAATTCAAAATATAAACTGTGAAAGAGACTGAATACAGGCACCTATTTTATTTTCCCTTTTCTGCTATACTTTCCTTTTGAGGATCCTGTACCTTTGATTATTTTTCCACCAAATATTTTTTTCTGCTTAGCTGAATCTTCCATGCCAAGTTAAACTTTCCCAAATCTTCTTGTTCTAATCATAGTATGCAGAAAACTCTGGTAAAAATAACTGAGCAAAGCTTCCTTTTAATGACTAGGATCCTTCGTCTGTCACTTATGTCAACAAAAAGTGGCTGCACTATTAAGTTTTTTTTTCTTAAATATTATGGCCAAATTTACCACACTGCCACAAAGCCTGAAATAGCATGGAAATAATATTTTTTTCTCTTTCTCCCTCTCACTTGCTCTCATTCTCACTCTCTCCCTCTTTCCTCCCTACCTTCCTGCCTCTCATTACTTATTCAAAGTTTAAATTTTCCCCCATAATTAAAGTGCATCAATAGGCAACATACCGACAACTAAAGTACAGAATGATCAGAGCCAGACATAATTCCTATCCTGATTCCTGTTTTTCTGAAATAGAATCCCAAGACAGCCTTTCCCTTACTGTGAGACGGTAGAGAGTGGCATAAAAATGAAATGGCCCTGTAAATTTTCAGGAAGCAAACATGGCAGGCCAATGGTGACACAAGGGAGTTGGCCACAAAATGGGCTCTTGTCCGTGCACCACCTTCTAAGCCTACAACATTTTACGTCGCCACAGGAACTGCTTAACAAACACAACAACTGCATCTTCAAACTTCAACAAGCCACTTAGACCAGATTGATTAACTGGGACATTTAAACGTCCCCAGGTTTCTCCCTTTCCTTCTTACTTAAAACAATACAGATTAATCTTGGTGATTTATTTATTCACTTATAATTTTTAGAACTGGTTGATCTATGCTACTTTTTCTCAAAGTATCACCCTCTGAGGGGTGCTGAAGCCATTCATGAAAGTAGTAGTGGAACCTCTGGTGCATTAAGGGGGCACTTTCTGTTTGTTCACTTAAACAAGGTAGATTTCCATAAATTGACCTTCACGGATGATGAGTAATTTTGTTTCTGAAAAGGAGGCAGTAGGCAGAATAAATTTGGCTAATTTTCAACCTTTAGTATATAGTGAGCATTTAACTTTTACTCTTATTGACTATTCTTTCACTGTCCAAGCCAGTTGATGTTGATAAAAACATATTATTTATTTTGAAATTACTTCTGTGTCTAACTCAGCAATACAATACAGACCCTTGGGTGTAAAAGAGGTTGAACTGGAGGTCCACACACCTAGCTTTGGAGAGAAGTCTTAGAATTCAACATTTCTTGAAAGACTAAAATTTGTTATGGAACTACACAATATGCAAAGATGCCCCCACTAGTTATACTTGGGCAAACCTGTGCAAAACATTCACGTATTCCAGAAGAATATGGAATGGGTGAAATAGGCCAGGGATACAGTTATTAAAGATTATTGAGAAATTTGTTTACAAATCATTGATATTCTTAATTCCAAATCTTTGGCCTCTCATGGTAGCAAAGAATTTTGGGAAAATCATCTATCTCAAGCTACATTCAGAAGCAGAGGGCAACAGGTCAAGTTGAAATTAACAGGAATGACTTAGACAAATAGCTAAGTTGGACACTATATTTAAAAGCTATTTCTAAAGTCATTTAAATTTTCAATCACTCTGATAACAATAAGCTTTTAGGAATTATAGACTTGAAGTCTAGGTATTACAAAGAAACATGATGTCAATCTCGAATCTGACACTTGCCTCTATGAGCTATGGTAGCTGCTGGAGGCTATAGCATTCTTGAGTTATTTGGCCTGTTCGTACAGTCATGATAAATGACTTCATAAAGTGCTCATGGCACATGTGATGTCATCCACTGAGACTGAGGAATAAGCAAAATATGAATTAGAGTTAAACAGAAAATAAAGGGTACAATGATTTTAGAATACTCTGTTAAAACAGATTAGAAAAAAATTAATATCTCTGAGCAAAAATAATAAATGCAACATTTCTTGCTAAAATAACACTAGCTTTTTGCAAAAACTGTATTAGATTTTCACTTTATCACTATGATTCCGTTATTCCTATCTAAGCAAAAACGACAAGTTAAATAGCAATAGAATGTCACTTTTTTAAAAAGCTAGCAACTGAAGAGAAATTTTACACTTCGAGAAGCTTGGGGCTTCAGCACAAAAAGCAAGGATTAAAATCAGAGTCTATAATTGAAAGTTAAAATATACGCTGCTGTCACAATTCAATTTCTGATGCCTGCCTCTAACAGGCAACATTGCTTACAAATGTAGGGCTCTAAAATCATCCAAAATGATATATCACAAAACATTTTTAAAAGTATGTCCTTTATCAATGATTAATGATGAAAAAGTTCTCTCGTCTAGGTATCTAGCTGAATGACTAGAAGAAAGATTATAATACTTAGTTATTGTATGTTCTAGAGGAAATAAAAGGAAACCAGAGAGGCCCTCCCCAAAATACATTTCTTTTCCTATACAATTAACATCAATTCTTGAACACTTTAACCTGCTATAAAATAATAGTATTAGCAATAAGCAATAAACGGCACTATTTTAAATTTTTCTGAGGTACATTTTTTAAAAAAAGTTTTTCTATAAATGTTTTAAAACCTAAGATTGGAGAAAAAAAATGTCCAGTCTCAGAAGAATCCCAAAGTAGAAAGCAAGGCAGAATACACTAGAATTTTTTTCAAGTTTTCCACATTTGAAATTAAAAATTCAAAAATAAAATTACAAATGCTGCAAGAAAACTGAAAGTAACTTAACATGGCTTAAAAAGCCACAAATTTAAAATAAATTTACTTTGTGTGTGTGTTTGTATGCGTGTGCATGCAAGTTCAGAAGGATGTTTCCCATGTGGTGGTAAGGGAGGCTAGGAAACATTCCTAAAGATTCTTAGTCCAGTGAGCAGTCAATGTTAAAGCCTGGATTCACTGACACTTGGGCCCTAAGGTACCAAAAACTACCAATGCTTCCTGGCAGTATTTGGGAATCTCAAGTCAATGTCTGATGCTCAGGAGCTTCATGTGGTACTGGGAGTCAAACCCAGGTCAGGATCATGTGAGCCAGGTGCCCTAACACTGCTTTATCTCTGGCCCTTCTCCTCTATTATTTATTCATAAAGAGGTAGATAAGCAAATGCTGTCAAAGTGTTTTCAAGATATTTAATTGCTTGAGAGAAAACTGTTCAAGTCTCCCTCTATGTAATCATTTACTCAAAGCACAAATACAGTTCTGGAACCATATCCCACTGATTAAGAATGCCATGTGGACATCTGTAGTCGAAAACAAACTACCACAACAACAACAACAAAAATCTAGGAAAAAATTCCCTAATCCTAGACTGTCTTCCACCTCTCATACTTCCTTTAAATTGAATCTCCACTTAAACTATATTAAAACAGCACAGAGAGCATCAGAGAAATAGTACAGAAGGAAGGCCACTTCACCTATACTCAGTTTGATTTCTGGTACCTTAGATGGTTCCCTGAGCCCAGCTAGGAGTAATCCCTGTGCACAGAATCAGGAGTAAGCCTAGAGTATTCCATGTGTGTGTGGACCAAAAACTAGACAGAGAAACAGAGACAGAGAGAGAAAGAGAGAGAGACATAGAAAGACAGAGAAACAGAGTGAGAGTACTGGTACACTGGGGTAACAGAATATATGCCTAGCATACATGAGATCTGAGTTCAATGCCACATACCCTCCCCAACACCATGCATGGTAGTCCCCAAACATCGACATGCTGGGAATAGCACAGCTCCCAAACACTACTTTGAGTAATCTCTATAGAATAAAACCAAAACTGTTTAGTTTAATTGGCCTGGACATAGGCTTTGCTCACAATTCTGAGAAACAAATTAAAATAACTTTTATCCTTCCATCTGACTGTCTGAAAGATTTTGGATGCCACATTTCAGATAATAGTCCATAAAGTCATTGTGGTCTACAAAAACAATACACAATATACACAATAACAGAAACTGGTTCTGACTCCAGAGTTTTCAAATGACTCTGAAAAAATAAGTTGAAATATGATTCAAATCTCTGAGCCTTCACTTATTTGAAAAGAGCTGCATTTACGTTTTTGTAGTCACAGAATCCAGTGACATTTGGAATAAAATTCCCATGAGTTTTCCTGAAGAAAAAAAAAACTTAACAGAAACTAAATTTGATATGTGGCTTTGGGAGGTAAACACTGTCCTGTCCTCCTGCCCATGCAGTGACCTCACTTTTAATCTCTGAGGCTTTCACAGGTCCCAATGAGTTTCCATACTACAGACGCTATTATCTAGATATGTACTTTTAATATATATACCTCCCAGATCAGCAGTGAGAGCCTAGCCAGAGCAGGGTCAAGTACATTTCGAAGAACTAAAACACAATATCTTGTATGGCTCATCTTATTCCACTGCAATTTAAAAAGAAAAAAAAAGAAATCACTACCTCAGCGGTAGCTCTCCAAAGCAAAGAATTCTGAGTCATCAGAATAGTAGCTCTTCTGGGAGAGCTACTACTAGGGAGATTCTAAGAGGTGGTTTGGGACCCAGCTTCTATAAATTTGACTATCCCAATTACCTGTGAAAACCAACTCCACGAGAAGAAATGCCTCCATTCCAGGACAGTAATAATTTCACAAAGGTTGGGCAAAGAACAGTAATAATTCCCAGTACAGTAATAATTTCCAGAACAGTAATACTTTCACAAAGGGTGGGTATCTCTCTCAGAGAAATTTTATCCATAAACCAAGATGAATCAATCAGAGCCCTTTCAATCATTTGAATGGCCAGAATAAGATGATGGAAATGTATGAACAAAGGAAATTCAGAGAATAAACTTTGATACACTATTAGTTTTACAATGGCTATATTCAATTTTTTTGCACCTAAACACAAACTGGCAATAAATATAATATTTTCCTAACAATTCCTCAAGTGTAATCTATTACATAGAAATAAAAGTCTGGCTTAGCAGATCCCAATCATATAAAATATTTACTATTACTCTCAGAAATTAAAAATACTTATACTATATAGTTGTTGAAAGAACCTCAATAACCTTTTTTGTTTAATTTTTTGGGCCACACCCAGTGATGCTCAGGGGTTATTCCGGCTATCCACTCAGAAATTGTTCCTGGCTTGGGGGACCATATGGAATGCTGGGAGATATTACCGCGGTTCATCCTGGGTCAGCCGTGTGCAAGGCAAATGCCTTACCACAGCACCATCACTCTGACCCCTCAATAACGTTTTGAATATAAAAAAAAAGTAGGAAAACTAAGTCCAATGGGAGTTTTCCTCAATTGTTTATTCAGTAACCAAATGTCTTTTCTTTTTATTTTATTTTATTTAATTTATTTTTTTATTTATTATTATTATTATTTTTTTTTGGTTTCTGGGTCACAGCTGGCAGCGTTCAGGGGTTACTCCTGGCTCTTCGCTCAGAAATCGCTCCTGACAGGCTTGGGGAACCATATGGAAATCCGAGATTCGAACCACCGTCCTTCTGCATGCAAGGCAAATGCCCTACCTCCATGCTATCTCTCCGGTTCCAGCTAACCAAATTTCTATATGCACTAGAAACCAGTGAACATCGGTTGTGTTGTTTTGCTTTAAAATAAAAAAAAAAACTTTGTAAATAAGCCACACACAATTCTGAGACTAGAATATAGAACATAATAACTTGGGCTGGAAAGACAGTACAGCAGGAAAGGTTCCTGCTTTGCACATAATCATACAGGGTTCGATTTCTGGCACTATATATTATTTTCCAACCCCCACAAGGTATGATCCTTTAACTCTGAGTAGGAACAAGCAATGAACAAGCAGTGTGTCCCAACACCAGGGGAAAAAAATGAAAAAGAACAGAGCAGGGAAACTCATAAAACAAATAATGAATCTTAAAACTCAGTCAAAATTCATTTTCTATTCTGAATGCTATTTGGGTCACTTGAGTGAGATAGAAATCAAACCATACTCATATTTCCAAGCTCATAAATTCCTCTGAAACATCATCAACAATTTAGAAATATAAATGGATTTTACATTTGCATTCATACTTAATGATGACTTAAACAGAAGAAATACAGCTTAGTTTTTGGAAGTAGATTGAGCCCAAAGGAATATGCTATCTTTAAACAGGAAAAACTCATTTTGACTAGGAAAACAAAACAGAATGTCTAACAGGAAAGCTCAGTATAAAAAGCAGTAACTGAGGAATTAACAAATATAGCCAAATGTCCACTCAATGTCGGCATCCATTCTCTGCATATAATAAACACCAAAGGCCATCTCTCCACAATAACATATCTCTAGTATTATAACACCATCTTGTTTCAGTTGTTTCAGATAAAGACATTTAAACTCCTTTGTTCGTTTTAAACTTCATATGTATGTAACTACTACTAATTTAGAAAAACTGGGGAAGGGAAGCAAACTTGGCTTATACCGGGCTCAGAACTCACACTTGGCTCTGTGCTAAGTGATCACTCTGGGTGAGCTATGGTACTGAAAATCCAATTCAAAAAAGCTGGGCACAAGACATGGACCTTACCTACTATTCTATTGCTCAGGCACATAAAAAAACTATTTTTAAGTAGAAAATAAATATATCATCATAACATATGCTCTTCAAATATAAAGGGACACATCAATCATTCACAGGTTATGCCCTAATATTTAAACTTCCAGAAGTTTACATTACTAGAAATATATACAGTTTTCTTCCAAAAGATGTACTATTCCTAACATTTTACGGAAAGCAAAGATAAATCAAATATTTTTCCCTAAGCCTATCCTTAAAGTACTTTTCATATAAACTTCCATTATGCCATATTAATGACCCAACTAAAAGTCATTTCAGCCCTAGAATACAGTTCTAATTATAAGTCTGTAATCAACCTTATGTAAAATACTCATTATGTCCACTGAAAAAGTTATTAAATGGCACTTGTTTGGAAAATCACATATAAGGACATGATGCCTCTCTGTACTTTCCTAGCTTCATAAGAAATATATAGCTAAAATATACAGCAATGCAGAAGTCACAGTAAATTCATAGTATTAATACCATGCATGACCAGTCTAAACTCCCACAAGAAAACCAGAAATTTTAGTGCTGTATAATTCCAAATATGTATTTATCAAAGTATTCAGGCAATTAAGAGTATTCAGCCATTTCAAAGAGTATACCCCCAAATGAGTATTCTTCTCTATAAGTATAATTACAGGTAAAACTTCTACCTAACTATCTTTAATTCACTTATTTATTTGGTTTTGGAATCATACCACTAATGCTCAGATCTTACTCCTGCTTGCTCAGGGATCAGTCCTGAAAGTGGTCTTGTAACTATAAATAAAGTGTCAAAAATTAAATTGGTATCAGCCATGAGAAAGCCAGTGTTTGAATCCCTGAACTAACTCTCGAGCCCCAATGATTCTTGATGAGATAAGAATAAGAATAAGAGCCTTTTAGAGGAGATAAACATGCACTTCTACAAAGAGGTCATGCAGATGGCCAACAAGTTTAGGAGAAAGTCCTTCTGCACTACTATGTTCATAACAACATTACTAAAAAGGCAGAATCTAGAAACAACCCAGATGCCCAACAACATATGAGTGGGTAAAGAAACTGTGGTACATCTATACAGTGGAATGCTATGCAGCTGATAGAAGAAATGAAGTCACAAAAGTTGCTTAAATATACATGGATGGATTTGGAGACTATTATGTTGAGTGAAATAAATCAGAGGAAAAGAAATAAACACAGAAAGTATCCCTCATATGTGTGATTTAAGAAAAATAAAAGTCAGTATAATAATAACACCCAGAGACAAAAGAGATAAGGGCTGGAATGGGGCAGCCATTTGTGATAAGGAGCTTATCACAAAGAGCGATAAATGCAGTTAGAGAAATAACTCCACTAAAAGCTGTCATGACAACCATAGAGAGAGAAATACAATGCCTGTCTTGAGGACAGGCAGGGGTTGGAGGAGGTAGGGAATAGGGGGACAATGGTGGTGGGAAAGTTGCACTGGTGAAGGAGGGTGTGCATTTTATGGCTGAAACTCAATTACAAACATGTTTGTAACCATTGAGCTTAAATTAAAAAATTATTCAAAAAAATTTAGGAGAATGTGTTCATTATCAGTTATCAAGATACCAAAATTGGAATGACACAGAGGTATTATCTTATACCAACAAAAATGACAAATATGAAGAAAATGTGAAACAATAAATGCTGGCACGGGTGTGGTAAAAATGAACTCTTATTCAACTGCTGTTGTGGGAATGTTGACTGGTTTAACACTATGAAAAACTGTGAAGATTTCTCAAACAGAATTTCCATACTACGCAGTAATCCTGTTTCTTGGTATCTATCTCCAATGTGCAACAGTAATATTTTTTTTGTGGTTTTTGGGTCACACTCAGCAGTGCTCAGGGGTTACTCCTGGCTCCATGCTCAGAAATTGCTCCTGGCAGGCACGGGGGACCATATGGGGCACTGGGATTCGAACCGATGACCTTTTGTATGAAAGGCAAACGCCTTACCTCCATGCTATCTCCTGGGCCACAACAGCAATAATTTAAAAATATATGTACACACCTAGGTTCACTGCAGTCCTTGGAACAGTAACCCAGGATATAGAAACAACCAAAATATCCAATGACAGACCAAAGAATATAGTATTCACATAATATATACACAATGTAATTCAGCCACGAACAAACATTTTGTTATACCCATTCGTATTTCAATATGTATCTATGAAATTTTTTTTTCCAGGGAAGGGGTTGTTGGTCCATACCCAGCAGTGCTCATGGTTATTTCTGGATCCATATTCAAGGGTCACTCATGGTGGTACTAGGGACTTTATGAGGTAGTAGGAATTGAAGCAGCATCTATTGCATGTAAGGCAAGTACCTTACCCCCTATACCATCTTTCTGGTCCAAGATAATTCTTGAATACCTTCTTAAATCACCTTTCAACCTACTCCATGTTTCCAATCAAAACATTTATGGAAAAACCAGTATTATTTGTCCTACATACTGTTTTCTGTGTTTAGATTTTATTGACTGCACCCCCAGAGTGTCATTTAACACACTACTCTTTCCTTCCCTGAGTGTCCTATAATTTGGGAGTTAGAATCAAAGGCTTTTTTTTAAATATTTTTTATGAGAACAGAGATGCAAAGAAAGAGGACAGGGTAAAGTTACAGTAGAAGGACAATCATCCATAAACAGAATTCTCAGTAGTCCCATTGATGATATCCCAGTCTTGAACTTTCAGCCAGTGAACATTAAGAAAAACAAAACAGAGCCTATGTACAATTACTTTGTCCCACAAATCCCCAGACTGTAGTACATAGTATTTCTTAGCAGCACACAATAAAATCTAAAGACATAAGACTTACGTAACTCCTTAAACATTTAAGGCAAAGTACATTTTTATATATCCATGCATAAGTATATTAGTTTAAGTTAACCTCAAAAGTTTCAATGGGTTGTTTTTCTTAAGGGTTAGTCAGGGGAATATAGTAAAAAACAGTGTTAGAGTGGCATTTGTTTGCATAGGCCCACCAAAATATGAGAGACCTGGGAAAAAAAAAGAAAAAAAAAACCTTGGCCTAAATACAAGGAGACCCTACCCCTGAGGATTCCTGGCACAAGGCCAACTCTGGGCTCCAGGCAAACTAGTTTGTCCAATCCAAGTCATCGTCTGTAATGGCAATACACCTCCATTCCTCACATAGTCTCTGTTGTTGGTATCATGCTTCTGTATTAAAGATCCTGGAATCTGCATATCTCATATTGCAGTCAGGATGGTGCAGGGCATCCTCTCGTTTCACCTCACACTTAAGGGGCAATAGAGAGAACCTTGTCCTGTAGAACAGGTCATTGTTGTTGCCAAGTCTTCTCAGTGTTAACAGAAGTCTCTTTTGAGGAGGTCGATGTCAGAGCCTTGGTAGTGTCTTCCCTGGTAGAGAATTGCTTCCAGATGTTGCTGTAAAAAAACCTTGGATGTTTCATAGATAGCTTGCCTGGCTCCAGCATGAATGGAGGATGCCCATTCTTCTGAGGTCTGTGCCAGGTCATTGTATCAATGCTCAGGGTGTAAGGTCCCATTGCACTAGGATTTGTGTGTTCCTACCTCTATTAGATAAGAACTGATTTGTATGTATAGTATTTTCCCATTTTAATGTGTCTATGCAAACAAAGATCAATGACATATAGCATTGTCGGTGCATATGGAGGCCATAGGAACAAGACCAACAATCCCCATGATATAGTTCACACATAAGCACTAAACTGAGGGACACTTCCACCAACACTCCTTATTAAACAGTTCACAAAGAAAAAGACAAGATAAAAGTGGATAGAGATGTCACGGTAGAAGATATAGAGTTCTAACTGTTAAAGAAAATATACATAAAATTTTCAAAAGACGTATGTGTCCATTTTATGTCCTTTGAAATAGTTTTGGGCTTGTTAGATCCACTTTGGTCTATGATTAGAACAATCTGGTTTTGAAGTTAATGCGGGTAAATGTGGGGTATTGATGTTTGGGAGGGGTATATGTTCGCACGGGGGCACTAGCTCCCACGCAGTTTGGGACATGTAGACTGGTATGAAATTGCCAGTGACAGCCTGAGTACAGCTGAGCAGCTATCTGCCACCCCCAGTTAAGCTTCTACAAGTGTAAAAAGGCCTCTGGCACATACGGAGGTCTGAGAAAACCCTTGCTGGCCTAGACTCACGCTCCCAGGAAGGAAGGAGCTGGCATGGAAGTGGGGAAAACCCAGGGTGCCCCATAAGCTCCTCCCAGGAACCCACCTGGAAATCGGGAGGAAAGAGGAAGAGGGGGGCAGGGGGACCCAGTCCCTGCCCCCCGACCCTGAAGAATCAAAGGCTTTTAAGAGAAGTTAAATTCTTTTTCACTGGCGGAAGTGGTTAGAATGCATCCTAAGTACTGTCCACTTCCACATGGCCTTGTCCCATTGGCCACTATTCTGTTTGAAATACTCTCCCCTTTGTGTTTTTGATGTTAGTCTCTCTAGACTTTGTCTTTTCCTTTCCCCAAACCTCTAGCATAAAACCTCCTCAAGTTTCAAATCAGTATCCTTTCTACTCTCTCTATACTGTTATCCTGTTTCCACCAGTATTCCTCATCTTCCCCATCTCAAGGTGTGATCCCCAACTACTCAAATGGAATCAGCATCTTTCTTGATTTAAAACAGTTCTTTCATTTAAAGCTATGGTAATTAAATTGTCCAGAAAATGATCCTCCAGCAAGCATACTTCCTGGACAATAAAATATTTTTTGCACAAATTTCTTACATTCAGCATTTCTATTCTACAAAGGTAATCTACAAATTACAGTAGTGGTTGCAATACCTGTAACTTTGTTACCAAAAGAAATCTTCAGATGCTTTCATTGCTCAAATCTAGTGCCTTGACAAAGAGGGGAGGTATGGAATGCATGCTGGGAGCAGGGGTGGTGGAAATGGCTCTAATTCTTTGTCACTGTGTACTTTAAATATTACTGTGAAAGACTTGTTATTCACATTGATCACAATAAAATTATTTAAAAATTAGTGTCTTGAAATACCATTTATCCTCGTGTTTTTAAAATCATTTAAAATTATTAAACCGGGTACCAGAGAGATAGCATGGAGGTAAGGCGTTTGTCTTTCATGCAGAAGGACATCGGTTCAAATCCCGGCACCCCATATGGTCTCCCGTGCCTGCCAGGAGCAATTTCTGAGCATGGAGCCAGGAATAACCCCTGAGCACTGCTGGGTGTGGCCCAAAACCACAAAAAATAAATAAATAAATAAATAAATAAAATTATTAAACCCCCAGGAGTAATTCCTCTTGTAAACTGAGCACCAACAGGTGTGGTCCAAAACACATACACACACACACACACACACACACACACACACACACACACACACAAAATCTTAAACCTACAGTTTTATTTTTCCATTGAC
>PVKC010022032.1:0-17991 GCA_004027635.1 Crocidura indochinensis
GAGGGAGAATTTGTTTTTGCAAACAGAATGACACAGTAACTGCTCGGGCCCAATCCTCTTCCTCTTCGACACCGACTGCTTTATTTACCTCTTCTCTGACTAACAGGGGCGGTGCTGCCCACTTGAAGGTAACCTGACTAACGGGGCCTCCTGTCTGGACTTGAAAGCTCATACTTGCGTTTCTCTCCCCACATACCTGCGTCTATCCCCTCCTCCCCCGCCCACCCGCACACAGACCTCAGAGTCTAGCTGGGGAGGCAGGATGCCCACTGGGCGAGTGCAGGAAACAAAGCTGCTCACAGAGGACCGCCTCCCCAGGGCATGGATGCAAGTCCCTGCATTGCCTGGCGTGCCTCAGCTGACATGCCTGAACTGTGCAGAGACCTTCAAGTGAACCGCAGCACAAAGCACATGTCACATGCTCACACTCGGGAGATGTGGATCGCCCATGCCCTCATCTACCACTCAGACAAAGGCACTAACTACTCTGGCTGCCAGGACACAGAGGCCAAGTGAGGGTGGACACAGCTTGCCAGGATGTGAGAAGCCCATCAGGCTTCACGTTTAGGCTCGACATTTGGTTAGCTCGGGAAGAAGTCTTGGCAAATTGTTCACACCATCTATTTCAGCTCTTCCTAATTAAGTGGCAAGTATAGATCGGAACTTTTCTTAGTTCTTTAAATATTGAAAGGAACTCCTACAGCTTACTCTTGATCTCTCGGCATATTTATAAAGTCACTGAAATTAAGGTTAAAAGAAAATCCTTTCTGTTGAGTTATATGGACCAATTGGATTATATTTATCCCAGTTTATGTCATATGGAATATTATAACTGAATGGTAGGTAAAAGTACTGAATACTTTTACTCAGTACTGGTATCTTTATAGCTTTTTTTTAAACCAAAATTTTTATAAAATATTAAATAATTTAGTTTTAGTGTATGCCGCAAATTGTTTAAATATTTTAAAATTGAACTCACATCTTCTCAAGATTCCTTTCTACTGTTTATAGAAGAAAAGATGGCATCAAACAAAACTTATTTGTTCAAAAGTATTTCATATATCATCTTTTAGATGATACTGCAAGATGGCACAAGACGTTACTATATCTTGTAAGAGTAGTGATAAAACATCCATAGGGCACTCCAGAATCCTAATATAGCACAGAATCTTGGCCCCAATTAATCATGGTTCAAGGCTATAATTTAACACTGCTAGTAAAAGGCTCTGGAGAAGTAGATTTGACGTAAAATAGACCTGCCAGACACAAGTGTTTTGAAGATCAGCTGCAATCCTGACTCCAATCACTACCCCAGACCTAAAATAAACCAGTGTTATTTTTTGTGCGATGCCACCTCTCTGATGTCAGATTCCTCCCATTTACTAATGATGGAGTCCTGGTGTTTTCTATGATACCCCTAATGTCCACAGTATAGCTTCCACTCTTTCCAATTCTATGCCAAAATCTACCTTATTAAAGCTTGGAAAATTGACTAGTTTCTATAAGATCCATTGGGTCCCACTGGTTCACTCTTCCTTTCCCACTTCTCATTCAGTCTATTGGCTTCAGGGCTTAGAGAACTGTAGATGTCTGAGAGAAATCCAGTCCATTGAACTAGTTGGGAATATGATATCAAATAACCATCTTCTGAATTAATTTTAAGATCACAGTATGTTTATAAGCTGTAGAATCTCTGTGATAAAATTTAAATATGTAGCAGTAATTTGACTAATAATGAATATTGCCCTTTGTGTGAAAATGATGACTCTAAAGGAAATAGGCAGTGTCAGTATATTTTACTTATGAATTTTGTTTGTTTAATTTGCTTTTGTGTGTAAACATATATCCATGACTGTTTCCTTTTTTGCATCTTAGATTAAAAAGTATAATGCTTGTAGCTGATTTGAGAACTCAATCAACATAGGGTGAACACATTTGCAGTATGTTGATTGCACAGGAATGGAGAAAAATAGCTTAAGTATGTTTGAAAATAAAAATTCCAATTGCTGGCTGTTTAAAAAAAATGAAATGGGTTTGAATATGCATATGAAGAGCTTACCCTGCAAATGCTACTTGTTGTCATCTGTTAAGTCACCACATATGTTATATAATCTCAAGATTCACTGGCCCTCTCAGGACTTTTTGCATCACTACTAAAATATGGTGGGTAAAGAGGAGGAAGTGGGATGCATGCTAGGAACAGGGATGGAAGGAGGACAACACTGGTGGTGGGAAAGCCCCTCATTCATTGTTACTATGTGCTTTAAATATTGCTGTGAAAGATTTGTAAATCAATTTGCCCAGAATAAAAAAATTTAAAAATAAATGGTTTGTAGGTAGCTCTATTGTGAGACATAGAGGATAAAATGGCACTATTTATGTGCTAAAGTAAAAACTGCTAGATTACGTAAGGTCAGGAGAAAACTTCTGACAGTTGGGTAGAACTAATGAATATTAAGAATTTATTCCAGGGAGCCGGGAGGTGGCGCAGGAGGTAAGGTGCCTGCTGCCTTGCCTAGGACGGACCACGGTTCGATCCCCTGGTTCCCATATGGTCCCCTGTGCCTGCCAGGAGCGACTTCTGAGCGCATAGCCAGGAGTAACCCCTGAGCGTCACTGGGTGTGGCCCAAAAACCAAAAAAAAAAAAAAAAAGAATTTATTCCACTAAAATTTTACAATTGTTTTATAAAGTTTTATTGTTATAAACAATAAATCCAGTACAATTCTGAGAAAAATAACTTCCATTTTGCTCAAGAATAAATTTCAAGTGATCACTTCAATCTTCAATCACTTAATTCTTAAGATGTGATATGTAAAGCCTTATAAGTTCATTTGTGTAGCAATTTACCAATCACACTGTATTTCTTAATAAGTGGTAGGATACACTTGGTGGGATCAATACTAACAATATTAAAAGATGTTCTTATTGTCATTGGGTCAGCCTGACATGATTTTTCTTTGCATTTGCTTTACATTTGATATCTTAAGGGTTAAGAAATTAAGTCATTACTTGGAATTTTTATCCTAGTTTTCATCTCAGCCAGATTCTTTGTAATCAAAGTAAAGGCAATTCTGGTGGGAAAGTTTGTGTTGTCCCAATCATTTCTGGGTTTCTTTCTAATTTTGTTTAATCGTAACATTATTATTTAAAAAATTCTAAGTGACATATGTACACAGCTGTTGCTGTTTGGTATATATTTGAACTTTAAGTGACTTGCATATTTCTCTAAATTCAGACAGTGTTCTACTTCTCTAGTAGGCCAGAAGTCAAATAATTATAAATTGATAATAAAATGTCTAGCAACCTAAAAACTGATAAATACTGTCCATAACCTCTCATCCTTATTTGGTCTTTCATTTTTTTTTTTTTTTACGGTTTTGGGACTATACTCGGCGGTGCTCAGGGGTTACTCCTGACTGTCTGCTCAGAAATAGCTCCTGGCAGGCACGGGGAACCATATGGGACACCGGGATTCGAACCACCACCTTTGGACCTGGATCGGCTGCTTGCAAGGCAAACACCACTGTGCTATCTCTCCGGGTTGGTCTTTCATTTTTAAGGAGAGCTTTCATCTGCTCCAAACTATAAATTTAATAAGCAAATGCTATTTAAAGTTTAACACTATTTATTTGATAAGCTAAATGTAATAATATATAATTAAAATTCCTAAAGATATTTGATAAGAAAATATCTAAATTTGTTATTAGAAAAAAATTTAAATATATTTAATATATTATATAAAGTTTAGCATATTTATGTAATATATCTGAATATTGATGAATTTAAATTATTTGTATTATTTAAATTTATCTTTAATTATTTAAAATAAATACACATATTTAAATATATTGTTATTGTTTAGGTTTATTTTATTATTGAGATTTGTTGATTTATTTATTTAGATTTGTTAAATATTTAGATATTGTTTAGATATTTAAATATCTAAAGATATTCGATAATAAAAATTTCTAAAATTCTATTGATTTTGTTATGCACATTTAAAGGAATGGTGAATGTTAAAGTGCAGTACATAGGAAAATTAAATAGTCAATTTTTATCATGTTAAATATTGACCTTTAAATATATATAGCATACTTAATGTATATGGTATATTTAATATATAGTAATTCTGTACAATAGAACTTTTGAAAATATGGAGCTGTTCTATAATTTGTGCTTCCAATGTAATAGATAATATCCACAACTGACTATTGAGCACATGAAATATAATAATCTTAAAGAGAGACTTAAGTTTTGAGCTCTAGTGGAGTTCAGAGAATATTCCTGACTCTGCATTCAAGGATCAATACTGGTGGAACTTTTGGGACCATTATGTAGTGCCAGGCATCAAATTCTCATTAGCCACACTTATGGACATTCATAATTATATATATGTATGTATATGTATATAATTATTTCAACAGGTCGAAAAAGTTACTTTTAATATAGTTTAAACTGATTTAAGATTTCAACCAAATTTGGGTATCTATTGATATGAATGGATCTCTATGGTCAATGAAAGGAATTAAAGTTGGGGCTGGAGAGATAGCATGGTTTGCCTTTAATGCAGAAGGATGGTGGTTCGAATCCAGGCATCCCATATGCTCCTCGAGCCTCCCAGGAGCAATTTCAGAGCATAGAGCTAGGAGGAACCCCTGAGCATGGCTGGGTGTGACCCAAAAAAAGCCAAAAGAAAAAGAAAAAAAGAAAAAAATTAAAGTTAATACTGTACATTTTTACCCCAAGTGTGAAAAACCCTATGAAGGAGAAACAGCAAACAAAATATGGAAAGTAAAGTTGGGGTCATATATCAAATACAGTTAAATTAGTAAATATTCAGTGAATTTAGATGATAGTTGAAAATGTAGACACTCTTTGTTTAAGCATATTTCAAAAGGTGATATTTTAGTCATGCATGAAATAGTCAATTTGCCTAACAAAATAAGTGATCAATAAGAAGATTAGAATCATTTGGGCTTCAAAAAAATTCCCATAAGGTAGAAACATGTCAGACATATGTTCAAACCCTAAAGAATATATATTGGACACATAGAATCTGGGAATATAGGTTCATGCATTATATAATAAATGTACTTCTTTGGTGAGAAATTACGTGTGAGGTAATGTGCAACTTATGGAAATCTTTATACATTTGAAGTGAAAGAAGAAACAGCCCCATTAAAAATCAGAGCTAAACAAGGGATGGGAAGGTAATGAGAGCAATCCCAGTCCATAAATAGATGTTTGGTACTAAAAGGACTCAGGGTAAGTAGGTGGGCAAGAAATAAAAAGGAAATGTAAAAAAATAAAAAGTAATAAATAATAAAATTAATAAGTAATAAATGTAAAAAATGAAAAGCCAATAAAAGAATGGACAGTGATGGACATAAATGACATAATGATGCAGTTGGCATTATTCTTGACAAAAAGTAATGCATCTCCATCTATTTTGGTGGAAAATGACATAAGAGCAATTGACATTATTTTGTTTATACAGCAGTTGTTGCCATGACAATAATTGTTGAGATAAAAAATAAATGGATGTCTGAGGAATGGGTTAGCTATTATCTCTCATTGAGAAAATTAATAGAGACATGATAACCTGTGATAAAAAATATTGAACCAGAGAAATTATAGTGGTTAACAAGCCAGTTTCTTTCCATTCCTGGCACTGAATATGGAAGAAGTGATCCCTCAGCACATTCAGAAGTAAGGCCTAAGTAACCACTGGCATATCCCAAATTTTCCACTTGAAAATAAAAAAAGGAAGAAAAATATCTCCATTATTTAGATTGTGTGTAACTTAAAGTCTCTTTTCACCCAACTCTATAGTTTCCTTTATTTCTCCTCTCTCTAGTTATATACCTAGATCTATATTTTTAAAAAGTTAAATTTTAATTGAATCACCAGGGGATGCACAATTGCAAAGTTACCCGTGATTAAGTTTCAGTTATAAAATATCCAACACTCATCCCTTCACCAGTGTACATTTCCTGCCACCAATGGCCCTTGGTTTCCCTCCTTCCATCCACCTTCCCATCTACTATTGCAGGCATTTTTATCTCTGACTCTGTCTCTCTCTTTTTCCCTCTCTCTTTCTCTCACCCTCACTCATTATTTTCTTTTAGACATTGTGGTATGCAATATTGTTACTGTGGTGTATCATGTATATCATTTTAATTTCTTTGAATTCCCAGTTCTTGTCTGTGTTATCACTCTCAACTATTATTGACATAGAGGTCTCATCTTCTCTAACTGCACTCACCCACTCTGTGGCAAGACTTCCCATGGGCTATTACTCTCGGTCCTCATCTCTATTATATTTGTTTATTATTACCATACATTTTAGATCTTCAAAATGAGTGCCTTTGTTTTAAATGCAACTATTAATACATTTTACAGTAAGAGAAAGGGTAATTTCTTAAATAAAAATAGTTTGAAGTAACATGAATGATTTGAATTGACAAATATGTTGTAAATATTGAACCTAATATTGACGTAGATGAACTCAAATTACACATGTAAGAACTTCTAGAAAATAGCTTCCCTCACTAAAACAATGCAATATCTGCCCAAAGTCTCAGGACCCATTAGTGCCTGGCCAAGATTGGAGCTTTATTAACTGGCTAATTTCCATTTTAAACTTCAGCAAATGGTTTAGATCCAGTGATATATTATTTAAAGGGTAAGTGCAATATAAACTAAAAATATTAATATTATAACTTAACTTCACATATGATGGAAGAGAACTTATGTATGTATTCATTCAATCAGTAAGACTCACTGCTCCCCCTTACCTTTGACATTTAAAGGGAAAACACATAGAATAGAATGCATGCATATTTATTTTATTAGAACTCAAGTAGTCATCTATTAAATTTGAGTTTTTATCCCAATATCATCCAAAACTAATTTTAAGAACGGAACTTATTATGAATTTATTCGTTTTAATCATTTTAAAAAGCACCCAAATGTCTGGGGTTTGTAATGAAACATTTCATCCACAAAAGTCCAATGTGAGCTTCCCCAGCACCTTCAGCACCCTCTCTGGCCAATTTTTATCAGGGTTATTCCATCTCTAAATAAGACCTGAAAGACTATTTCTGAGTAGGAAAGAGCAAGCGTCCCACCCTGGGTAGAGGAAGATGCAATCTGAAGCAAACATTGCCTCCATGATGAGCTCCTCAGGAATGCAGACACCTGTTAGAGCAGGAACAGACAATCATAGTCACCTGTCCACCTTGATCCACCCAGGTGGAGAGGGTGTATGTATGGTCATGAATAGAGTCAGATTTTGACCTATGGAACAGAAGGAAGGAAGCCAGCACCTGCAGGAGTGGAATGCAGCCACCGTTCTCTCTTGGCACCCTGCTCCTCTGAGTATGAGGTACTTCTGTGATGTGCCAGCCTGTGGTGTGCCTCTACAGGCACAGAGCTAAAGCGTTCTATTGTTTATTTGAACACTGATGCCACATTCTGTCTCGTTAGAAAGCCCTGTGCTATTACACCACAGGAATTTGAGCCTTTATATTCCATTTTTGTTTCTCAGAAAGAACACTCAGAGATTAAAAAAATATGCTAAAGATATATGTGTACAGTAACTGTTCTGCTCTCGCATATCTCCTTGAATACAGAGTTACTTGCTTGCATAAAAATGTAGTTCTTTCCCTAAGACACATTCAACTGTATATCTATTTTTCCCCAAAACATGCAATATATACTTATATGCACACTCACATACATCTTTATCTAAATGCCTACATACCTTGCACAACCAACTTGAATCTCTGAAAAGTCCCTTGACCCTCTGTTGAGAACGAGAAAATGGAGTAAAAAGGAGATGGAAGGAGCTAAGAAGGGAGATTGATAGGAATAAAAGGAAGGCAAGGAGAATGAGGAGTTTTGTTGGAGAACTGACAGGGGAACAAATAGGTGCTAGTACATTTTTCTTGTAATCCTGCTCTATCAAACCATCTCTACCATTTTGAAACAAATACATCTAAAAATGTAGTACAATAAGTAGCAATGATTAAAATATCTCATGTTGATTCAAATATTATTATTTACTTGAAATTGATACACTTCCTTTTATTTTGTATGTGTGCTTAGCACTGTGAAGCTAAAATTAACCTAAAGTTATTTTTCCATTTAAGGCTAACAGACTAACTGTAACAGGTTACAGTTCCATGTAAAGGTTGTTTCTATCCGAAAAGTAATAATGCAGACCCAAAGGCCCTAAAAAAATGCGATATACCACCCTAGATATTTAGCCAATAAAGGACATGATGAAACACCCAAGAAACACCCTAGACAACAGTCAATAAACATAAAGGTCAAGACACTTTGCTCTTAGTCCTATATAATCTGGCTTGTGATCCCTGGGCAGGGTCATCTCCTTCAGGAGGTGAACCTGATTGGTCAGGTTGTACCTTGTTGGTTGACAGAATAAAGTTTTACTTTGTTTTATTTCAGTTGCATGGCCTCACCCTTGGACTTGGACTCTAACAAAACAGCCCTAACTCTCCACTAGGATATCAGAATACTTAGTCTTCAAAGTTCAGGGACTCTTCTGAATTTTTCTCATGCATCTCCCATAAGCATTTTTCTCAACATGTCTTATACGCAGGCTCAAAATGACCAAATCTCACATTTGCCCTTTATTCTGTGCATTCTTTGGTTGTTCACAGAGCACTGAAAAAAAATCTGTGAAGTATGTGGAAATTGGCTATTGCTTTCAGCCTAAATTTCCCTGGCATGTCCATGGGTTCTGTCTGGACCTATTTTCAACTCTTATTCCAATCCCAAGGCTCATATCTGAGTTAGAAAACCTGCCCTTCAATTACTATATTCACTTTCTATTTCTGCCAAAGCAAAGTACCACAAACTAAGGTTTGTGGTTTGAATTATTCAAAATAATTCAAATTAATCTTATGGTTCAGAAATCCTACAAGAGTCTCACTGGACTAAAAGTAAGATGTTGATTTGGTTGGTTGCTTTTAAATAAATAATCCATTCTAATATATTATATGGCATTCTCTGTTTCTTGAGTCCATCACACTACTTGGTTTATGGCCCTTTCATTTATCCTTATATTCAACATAGATAAGTTAAATTCCTTTCAAGTTTCAAAATTCTCTCCTATCTCCTTTATTACATTTTTCTGTCTGATAGCATCTGAGAAAGTTTTTTTTTAATTTTAAAACTAAAATGATTAGACTGGACTTATGACAATAACCCAGGAGAAAAATATCTCTCCATGATACTTAATAAATCTCTCCATTTCAGGATATTTTGTAGTGGAAAACACTATATTTATAGATTTTGGAATAAGTCTATAAACATCTTTGAGAATCATTATTTCTCCTACCACAATTACATATATATGTAAATATGCATTTTTTTTTACTTTCTTGTTTTGTGACTGGTATTCTAGGTTCTCTGATTTAGGTACACCTCAAATACGTTGTAGGAATAAAATGCTAGTATATCACACCTTTTCTCTCATGTCCATGATTCTGCTTAGATATAGTAGAAGGCAATTAAATTCTAGTATTCATATGTTCACAAATGTATAGATTGATGGCTATAAATTTTTATTAAAATACCATAACTTGACAGATTTCCTGAATTGCACTGATTTTGAAAGATATGTCTTATTCTATCATTTGAAAATTATTATATTACAACCCAGAGAATATTTGTGCAATAGTGGTGAGTTTAAAGTTTTTTTTTTATTTATTTATATATTTTTGGTGTTTTGGACCACACCTGGTGATGCTCAGGGGTTACTCCTGGCTATGCGCTCAGAAATCGTTCCTGGCTTGGGGGACCACCTGGGATGCTGGGGGGATCGAACCATGATACTTCCTAGGCTGGCACTGGCAAGGCAGACACCTTACTGCTTGCACCACTGCTCCAGCCCCTTAAGGCATTTTCTTTTCTTGTTTCCTTATATTTATGAATTTTTGGCTCAACCCAGCAGCGCTCAGGGGTTACTCCTAGCTCAACACTCAGAAATTGGTCCTTAGCAGGCTCGGGGGACCATATGGGATGCCTGGATTTGAACCACCAACCTGCGTGCAAGACAAATGCCCTACCTCCATACTATCTCTCTGGCTCCCCTTAAAGTATTTTCTTAATTTCAGATGTACCTACACATTTTCATAACTTTATGGTTAATTTTATCTTATTACTCAACATAACATGAAAAAAGTTTTTCAGGTATTTTGTTTTAGAGGTTGCATGTCTAAAGATTGAAAATGATCCAGGGAGAAGTGCAGTTAAGATACAGAAAGGACTCACCACTATGACTATAATAGTAGGAAATGATCACTCTGGGAAAGAACTAGGAACTAAAAGAAAGTAATATGACATGCATGATACCATTTATATAACAACATTGCAATCTCTGGTGCATAAGATGAAAAAGGGAAAAAGAGAGAAGAAATGGTCTTCATAGAGGCAGACTGAACATGGAGGTAGAGAATGGGAAGGGGAACTGGGGAAGATGGTGGTAGAAAATTAACACTGGTGAAAGAATGGATGTTGAAACATTATATGACTGAGATTCAAATTGGCAACAACTTTTTAACTTTATATTTTAGAGTTATTTAATAAAAGAAAAAAGTGGTAGGAAATAGACTAAGCTCTAAAAGAAAATGCTATCTGCTGACTCTTCCCAGGTTTGGTTAGGACTGAAAACTGGGACCTTCTCAGAATGTGTGATTTCCCTTTCTGCCCAAAAGGCAGAGCAAGCCACCATCATACCTGACACACTCCAACAAAAGTGTTCCAAATCTACAACTTAACAGTATCAACTTCAAAATCACTAGATTTTTTTCAATCTCAATTTTTTTCATTTTTTTTTCCGTGTAGATTCTACCTGGGCTGTGTGACTGCTTTCATGGCCTCACAATTTTATCATAGCATCAACCAAGTATGACCACAAAAATTCGTTTTTTTATTAATATCTGTATTTAAACACCTTGACTACAAACATGATTGCAGTTGGGTTTCAGTCATGTAAAGAACACCTCCCCCCTTCATTAGTGCAACATTCCCATCACCAACGTCCCTAATCTCCCTCCTCCTCTCCCTCCTCCACCTGTACTCTAGAGACGCTTTATACTTCACTCATTCATTCACATTGTTATGATAGTTCTCAATGTAGCTATTTGTCTATCTACACTGAACACTCTTTGTGGTGAACTTCATGTAGTGAGCTGGGACTTACAGCCCTCCTCTCTTTTGTCTCTGAAAATTATTGCAAGAATGTCTTATTTTTCTTAAAACCCATAAGTGAGTGAGACTGTTCTGCGTTTATCTCTCTCCCTCTGACTTATTTCACTCAACGTAATAGATTTCATGTACATCCATGTATAGGAAAATTTCATGACTTCATCTCTTCTGATGGCTGCATAATAGTCCATTGTGTATATGTACCACAGTTTCTTTAGCCATTCATCTGTTGAAGGGCATCTTGATTGTTTCCAGAGTCTTGTGATGGTAAATAATGCTGCAATGAATATAGGTGTGAGGAAAGGATTTTTGTATTGTATTTTTGTGTTCCTAAGGTATATCCGTAGGAGTGGTATAGCTGGATAGTATGGGAGCTCAATTTTCAGTTTTTGGAGGAATCTCCATATTGCTTTCCATAAAGGTTGGACAAGACTGCATTCCCACCAGCAGTGGATTAAAAGTCTTTTCTCTCCACATCCCAGCCAGCACTGCTTGTTCTAATTCTTTGTGATGTGTACCAAGCTCTGTGGTGTGAGATGGTACCTCATTATTGTTTTGATTTGCATCTCTCTGATGATTAGTGATGTAGAGCATTTTTTCATGTGCATTTTGGCCTTTTGATATCTTTTTTGTCAAAGCATCTGTCTTTTTCTTTTCCTTGTTTTTTGATGGGATAGGATCTTTTTCTTCTTGTAAAGTTCTGTCAGTGCCTTGTATATTTTGGATATTAACCCCTTATCTGAGGGGTATTGAGTGAATAGTTCTTCCACTCAGTGGGTGGCTCTGTTTATCTCTGCTTCCACTTGTGCAGATAGTGCAATTTCCTCCTTGAAGATGCCTTTAGTCTCAATGTAATGGAGTATTTTATCTACATGTTGTTCTATATTCCTTATGGTTTCAGGTCTGATATCAATGTCTTTAATCCATTTGGATTTTACCTTCATACATGATGTTAGCTGGTGGTCTAAGTTCACTTTTTCGCAAGTGGCTATCCAGTTGTGCCAACACCACTTGTTGAAGAAGCTTTCCCTGTTACATTTAGGATTTCTTGCTCCTTTATCAAAAATTGGGTGATTGTATGTCTGGGAAACATTCTCTGAGTACTCAAGCCTATTCCATGATCTGAGGGTCTGTCTTTATTCCAATACCATGCTCTTTTTATAACTATTGCTTTGTAATACATTTTAAAATTGGGGAAAATAATGCCTCCCATATTCCTTTTCTGAAGGTTTTGCTATAGCTATTCAAGGGTGCTTATTGTTCGAATTAATTTCAACAATTTGATCCACTTCTTTGAAGAATGTCATGGGTATCTTTAGAGAGATTCCATTAAATCTGTACAATGGTTTGGGGAATATTGTCATTTTAATTATGTTAATCCTGCTATTTATGATCAGGGTATGTGTTTCCATTTCAGAATGTCTTCTCTTATTTCTTCGTCTACTATAAGCCAATTGCAATATTATCCTCAATGGAGAAAAACTAAAAACCTTTCCTCTAAATTATGGTACAATACAAGGCTTCCATCTCTCAGCACTCCTATTCAATATAGTACTGGAATTCCTTGTTATAGCTACTAGGCAATAAAAAGATATCAAGGGAATCCAGTTAGAAAAGGAAGAAGTCAAGCTCTCACTGTTTGAAGATGACATGATACTCTACTTAGAAAACCCTAAAGACTCTACTAAAAAGCTTCTAGAAACAATATATTCAGATAGCAATGTGGTGGGCTACAAAATTAACACACAAAAATCAATGGCCTTCTTATACACCAATAATGATAGGGAAGAAATGAACATTAAAAAAAAAACAACCCCATTCACATTAGTGTCATACAAGCTCAAATATCTTGGAGTCAACTTGACCAAAGTCGTGAAGGACCTATACTAAGAAAACTATAAAACCCTGCTCCAATAAATGAGAGGACACAGAAATTCTTATGCAAAAGTAACAGAGAAGATACCAAGCTCTGTGATTTTTAACAGTAACACATAAGACTCAGCTAATATCACGTTAAGTCCAGTATGACCTCAAACAATTATTCTAGTAATAACAATGAGAAAAATAACAAGTATTTCAAATGGATGCTGACTGATTTGCATTTTCATGGTTCTATTTGCAGCAAAGTAACGAAAATATGAATTAAATTTCTGCTTAAAAGGGAACAGGCTAGAATGGTGAGTGGGAAGCCAGGGACACTGGTGGAGAGAAGGTCACACTGTTGGTGTAACTGCTATTTGAAAATTCAGTGTCTGAGAAACTGTATTATGAACAACTAAGTAAATCATGGTGCGATAATAAAATTTTTAATTACTTTATTTAAATACCATGCTTACAAGTTTGTTCATATTAATATTGAACATTTTTACAGTTACAAAGTTGTTTATGACTGAGTTACAATCATATAGTATAAAACATCTTCACTAGTGCACTGGAGATGATCACCAGTGTCCTCAGTTTCCCTCCTGCCCTCTGTCCTGCTCTCTCCACTGCATGCATCTGGAGAAGAAATTTTCTTTACTCTCTCCATTTGTTCTATCTTATGGAAACTGTGCTTTGTAATTTTGTTAATAAAGGAGTATCATGCAGATCACTTTATCACCTTTCAGCATTCAATTCTTTTTCAGATAGTTTCCAACTTTCATTGCCTTAGCTTTATACTCCAGCTATTTGTGGCAAGAGTCCTACTAAGGACTGGCCTTTCTGACCGTTGTTACTATTGTCTCTGGATAATATTACCATTCCATCTTTTAATTCTTAGATCACACAAATAAGTGTGATTATTCTATGTTTATTCTTCTCTTTCTGATTCATTTTGCTCAGCATAACACTCTCCATATGCATCCATGTATAGGATAATGTAATGACTTAATTTTTTCCAAATAGCTGCATAATATTCCATTGTGTTCATGTATCACACTTCCTTCATCCACTGATATGTTCTTGGTCACTTGTGTTCTTTCCAAATTCTAGCTGAATATTGTGAATAGTGAATAGTGCTGCAATGAATGAGGAATGCAGAGGAATTTTCTGCATTGTTTTTTTTAACTTGGATATATTCCCATGTGCATTAGAAAAGAATGTATTCAACTTTTGGGGATGAAAAGCCATATATATATATATATATATATATATATATATATATACATATACACATACATACATATATACATAAGAAGTTCTCTATTCCATCATTTTTTATATATCCTTGTTTAGTTTTAGCCTGGTTCAATCTATCAAGAGGCGATAGAGCAGTGTGGATATCTCCAACTGCTACTTTATTATTATTATTATTATTATTATTATTATTGATGTTATTATTGTTGTTTTTCTTCAAGTCTGATAGCAGCTGTGTTATATAACATTTTTGTTGTTTTTGTTTGTTTGTTTTTGGGCCACACCCATACCCCTGGCTGTATGTTCAGAAATAGCTCCTGGCAGGCACGGGGGACCATATGGGACACTGGGATTCGAACCAACCACCTTTGGTTCTGGATCGGCTGCTTGCAAGGCAGACACCGCTGTGCTATCTCTCCGGGGCCGTTATATAACCTTTTTAAGTGTGAAGTTTATGTCATCTGATATTAGGATGCTCACCTGTTTTCCCACCCCCAGCTTCCTGCCTATCTCATCTGAATGGTGAGACCCTTCACATCTGGGAGGGGTCTGTGGTTGGTAATTAAAGGGTTGCCTGGGGAGAGGGGAGAGAGGGAGGTGCAGCAAAGGGAGAGATCTGACACAGGATGGATGTAGAGCAGCAGGAAAGAGGCTGCTTAACTTAAGAGTCTATGTGACAAAAACACATAGTGATTAAGGCCTTGTTATAGAGCTATATGTCTCCTGAAACTTCATCTGACTGCTGTGGATCGTTTCTTCATCATCACCCTGATACCTACAACCCTGCTGACTGAGGGCTGCAGGCGCTGGACAGAGCCAAGAAAGGTCTCACCACCATCCACACCATTAGGACTATATAATTAATAATTAATACAACATATTGGCACCTGAACCTAGGACTTGAACCTTGGACCCAAGAATACTTCGGCGATGGTGAGTGGAGACCTGGCCTTGTGGCTAATCTTGGTTCTCTTCAGCTGAAGTGAGAATAGAGAGCCCAAAATGTTGAACCACGTGGTGTCTGATCTAAACATAGTGGAGACCCCTTCAAGCAGCAGAGTGGGTAGTGAATCAGAGGGGCTGAAAGCTTGGAGCACCAAGCTTGGAGGCCTAGGAATGCGACATGTATCCTACAAAAAGTGCCTCTTCCGAGGACCTCAGCCTTCCAATTTGCATTTGATTAGAAAAAGACAAGAAAAGAGGGTTTCATTGATGGCAGACTGACTTGAGAAGATGAACGGCAGCATCTAAACAGATTCTGGCCCAATCAACCTCAGGGGCGATAAGCTCCTAGACCTAGATGGTAGCAAGAGAGATAACGGACAACTTCCTCAGCAAGATGCAGCAGGAAAACTCCTTCCTTGCAGGCAAGCAAATGGGATGGACACAGGTGCCCTCCAGTACTATCTGCCTAGAGGCATGGCTCCAACCAGGAGCAGCCCATGATTCCTCAGAGCCAAAGCCAGGTGGCCAGCCCATGTACTCTGGGGAATAGTCCACAGATTACTGGCTTCTGGACACCATGGTGATGAAGAAAAAGAAGAAAAAGGGAGAGAAAGAACAGAAGCTCAGCAAAGCCCAAAGGAAAAACTGATTTTTAATTCCTACCGCTTAACTTTTTTTTTTCAGGCTTATCTCTTAACCCTATTTGTATTGGTCATTATATTGCTGGTTAAGATGTGTTTTATAGCTAACCTATTAATATTTCCCAATTGCTATGATGTTTTATTGTATACCTTTATTTTGCAGCCTGTTTTTAAACTGCATTTTCTGCAGATGCAGAAATCTTCCTGTAATTTTGTTTAGGGAAGTTTATGGAGGGGAACTAGGATTTTTCTAGTCTAAAGGTTCTTGGAGAAATAGCATTAAAAACTTTAAATTACAAGTGTATCTGCAGAACAGTTCTAATATTTATGCTTAGAAAAGTCTAGTTAAAAATATTGTAATATGTATGCTATGGAAAAGAATGCTATTTTGAGACACTTTGATGCGTTGGGTTTTATTAGTTTCACCTTTGGCCAAAGACTGAGGACAGGAAAACAAAAGCTAACCTTTTCTCTTTTTTATTTAAAATAAGGAGGGTTGGGGTGTTACCCCTCCCCCAATCTCCTGCCTGTTGAAGGGTCTCACCATCCAGGTGAGATAAGAGGGAGGTGCAGCTAAAGGAGAGAGATCAGAAACCGGATGGATGTCGAGTAGAAGGAAAGAGGCTGCTTAGCTTAAGATGCATGTGAAAAAAAGCATATGGCAACTAGGACCTTGTAATAAAGCTGTATGTCTCCTGAAAGTTCACCCATCATCCTGATCCCCACAGACCCACTGACTGAAGGGGCTGCTGGTGCTGGTTTGAGCTGAGAAAGGCCTCACCACCATCCACACCACTAGGACCATAAAATTAATAACTAATGTAACAGTCACCCAAACCTTTCTAAGAATGTAGCTTGATTGAAGAATTATCTTCAAAACTTTTCTTTTTGCTTTTTCAACCACACCCAGTAATGCTCAGAGGTTACTCCTGGCTATGTGCTCAGAAATTGCTCCTGGTTTGAGGGAGCATATGGGACGATGCCACTGCTCCGGCCCCACAAACTTTGACTTTTAGTCTATGTTTGTTCTTAACTATTCAGATGTGTTCTTGCAGGAAATATAATGTTTGGTTCAGTTTTCTGCTATATTTTGCCACTCTGCCTCACTTAATAGGTACATTTAGATCCTTGACATTGAAAATTATTATAGTCCTGGAATTTTATACCTTCATTTTTTAGAAATTCAGTGTTTGGGAATTTTTACCTTGCCTTAAAATACTGCCTTCTCTACATTTAAATTTGTTTTTTAGACTGTAAATTTCCTGAGCTGTGGTTTATCCATGAGCTGTGTATCTTTTCTTTAAACCTTAAGTAGAGTCTGGCTGGTGAAATATTTTTGATAATGTGTTAATTCATTGAATTTTTTAAAACTATATCCTACTACTTCCCTCAGGCCTGGAGTGTAGCTTGAGATAAAATGTACTGTAACTCTTAAGAATATTTCTTTGTATGTAATTTCCTTTTTTGATTTTGCTGCTTTCAGTATTCTATCTCTATGATTTATATCATTGTGAGTAAGGTGTCACTTGGGTTGCTTTTATTTGGGTCTTTTTTAGTAATACTCTTTGGGAGTCCACAATGTGGGTACATGTACTCATCAACTGGGAAAATCTCAATCAAATGATGTCATTGATTGTTGATTTTTCTAGAAATTTTATTCCTGGCTCTCTGAGAAACTCAATGACTTATGTTGTTGAGGTCCCAAAGAATCTTATATTGTTTTGATGAATTTATTCCTAAGTACTATTGTCACCTGTTTGCAAATTTTGATAATTTTTCCATATTTTTATTATAAGATTATTTTCCAACTTCTACTTCTACTTTTATATCTTGAGTGTTATTGGTTCTTAAACATCCTCAAAATTTCCTCTCTAACAAGTGTAAACAAAGGAGAAACTTTAAAAAAATTAAATAAATATATGGCTTTAAAGTAAAAAAGTGTATTTTTTCTTAAAAGTAAATGTTAGCTTTAACTTAGAATACTATATTATAAGCAGTGTTCTCATATTTGTGTTAATAACTAAAATATCTAGATATTTATAGGTATT
>PVKC010022033.1:0-17864 GCA_004027635.1 Crocidura indochinensis
AAAAAAAAAAAAAAAAAAAAAAAAAAGAAAGGGGCATCTGGAGGTGATCAGAGATTGTGTAGATTGTGTATTGTCTGAGCTTTCAGATCCCAACCTTGGATGCACATTCAAGTGTCTGATGCCCTGATCAGGTCTGGGTTCCTTCCTCCCCTGATATCCCTTCCCCAGATCCTGCTGTCCTGGATCTGTCCTGTGTCCTGGACACCCAGATGTTAGAATAATGAGCATCACTCTTGCCCATTTGTATTCAAATTCGCTTTCTCCAGTGGGAGGTCAGAAAGGGTTTGATACTTGGAAGCCCAAAAAGCCTTGAATGAAGCTGACTTTGCATCCAGAGGTCGTTTTACTGCTAGCTGAATGATGGATCCAGTCCTACTCCTGGGCGAGGACCGTGGGAAGGGTTCTGATTGGAGTTGTGTTTTGTGGGTGCAGGCTTGGTGCAGTTGAAGCATTCTTAGCCCTAGTAAGGGACTTAGCAGCTCTTGTGTGCCTCCATCATCTGCTGTATAGTTGCAACCCCTCTTGGGATGCTCTCTCTGGAGACAGACTCAGGAACTCCAGTTTCACCCTTTCACCATGACCCCGAGGCTCCACTTGATTCATGTAGTCAATCTCTGCTCTCTCAGTCTGCCTGCTTTTCTGTCTGTCTGCCGCTTTCCTCATCTCTTCTTTTTTCTTTTTTTGTTTTGTTTTGTTTTTGGGTCACACCCGGCAACGCTCAGGGGTTACTCCTGACTCTTTGCTCAGAAATCACCCCTGGCAGGCACGGGGGACCATATGGGATGCCGGGGTTCGAACCACCGCCCTTCTGCATGAAAGACAAACACCCTACCTCCATGCTATCTCTCGGGCCTCAACCTCATCTCTTCTTTGTGAACACTTCCTTCAGTTCACAGCTCACATCTGTCCCCCGAGGGAAGTGCCCCTCAAGTACTCCCAAACTAGACTACATCCTCTCTTTGCTCCAGTGCTTAGCCCCATCCCCTCCACTGTTACTGCCACCACCATCTTGGACTCTGAGCAAATCTGTCATCTCCCTTTCCAGGAGTTCTCCTGCCTGGAGCCCTGCTCCTGGAATCTCAGTGCTTGGTAGCTGTTTGCTGAATTCATGTTCCCGGGCCGGCCATTGGCATCTCCCAACAGAGAGTTTTACCCAGTTAAACACTAGAAAACACGAAGGTGTTTTCTATTAGAAGGGAGGCTCAGGTTTCCACTGGATCAGCACTACTGGAGAAAGAAGGATCCCTGCTCTCTCCACCTTCCCCCACCCCAAAGATGCCGGATAATCCCTCTTAGGAAAAAATAAAACCTGTGAATCAGGGGAGGAGGCATAAAAGGTCAGATTAGGGTATGGTAATAAGACATCTAATTGCATGCCAGTATTCCTTTAATTTGAGGGTTGAATGCAAATGAAGCAGGCATGCCCTTTCTGGAAGCCTTGTTTTAATCAATTCTGCTGCGCTGGTGGAAGAGTTGAAAGGGAAGCTAATAATAATGTTTCTTCTCCTTGCCATCTGAAAGGAAGGTATGGGAAGCAGGCTTTGTTTGTTTGCGGGTGCTGTCTGTGGGACACGCAGCACCTCTGCATGCAGAGTAAAAGGCTCTGAGGATCTGGGGAGGGATTCAAGCCAAAAAAAGGTTCAAGAAGGGACTGAGGAGTCAGAGCTATAGCACAGTGGGGAGGGTATTTACCTTGCACAAGCCAACCCAGGTTCGATTTCCAGCATGGCATAGTGTCCCTTGAGCCTTCCAGAGTCAGGAGTAACCCCTGAGCACTGCCTGGTATGGCCCCCAAACCAAAAATCAAAACAGGAAAGGGCTGGGGAGAGAACTCAAAATGCCAGAACGAAGCCTCTGAGTGCAGGATATCTGGGTTGGAGTCCCCCAGCACCACATGGTCTCCTGAACACTGCTGGGGCTGAAACACAGTCTTAGCCCTGAACTGGAATAGCCCCTGAGCATCGCTGATTGTGGCCCCCAAAACAATGACTGAAAGAACAAAACAGGCATCAGAGAGGCAGTGCAGAGGTTAAGGTGTTTGCTTTGTTCGTAGCCAACCTCCCCCACGCCCCCCTTTGGCCACTGGCACAGCAAGTAATATACCCACTATACTATCTCTCTGGCTTGCTCTGGTTGCTGTTGAAGTTTTTATTTACTTGTTTTCTTTTGGGGATATCTGATGACACTCAGGTTATTCCTGGAATGTTGGGGATTGAAACTGGGCTGGCTAGAGGCAAAGCAAGCCCCCTACCCACTGGCCCCTCGGTGATTTTCTTAAGAAAACTTTTCCTGAGCAATTACAGTGACATGAAACGGGACCCACATGATCTGGTAGGGTTCAACTACCAGTTGAGCCGGGTTCAACTCCCAGCACCCTATATGGTTCCATGAGCCCTGTCAGGAATGATCCCTGAGCTTAGAGCCCGGGGAAGGCCTCAAGCACGGGTGGGTGTTGCTTCTCAAAAATTAAACTAAAATAACATTACATTAAAATGAAAAGGATCTTTCTTATAATAAATCCCCTGCACCATTTGTTTGGTTTTTCCTTTCAGACTCATCACTATGTGATACTTAGGCTACTCCTGATCATCTGAGTGATGCTCAGGGACCATGTGATAGTGGGGTCAAAGCCCATGGGCTCCCATCTACAAAGTGTAGGCTTCAAGCCTTTGCACTATCTGCTGGCCCCATGGCAACATTTGAAGGATAAGCTTAAAATGGTTTCTTCAACATCATTCTTGCCTGAGAGTTGATTTGGAATGGAAGGTTGGGAGCAATCAGACCCTTGAACTACCTTCTGACTGGGCCTGGGCAATCCCAGTTGGGGACTGTCAGTGGGGCCTGGGCCACAGCCCTGGGAATAAATAGCAGAGAGCACTGGAGTGTCAGAAGCTAAGGATCTGGAGGCAGATCAATATTCACAGAGAAGGGCCCGGAAGAGATAGTACAGTGGTGTTTGCCTTGCAAGCAGCTGATCCAGGACCAAAGGTGGTTGGTTTGAATCCCAGAATCCCATATGGTCCCCTGTGCCTGCCAGAAGCTATGCTATTTCTGAGCAGACAGCCAGGAGTAACCCTGAGCACCGCCCGGTGTGGCCCAAAAACAAAAACAAACGAACAAAAAATATTCACAGAGAAAAACACTCCCAGAGCAATATTGTGAAGACCATGCATGAACTTTAGTTTGTGTATGCGTGCGTGCACGCGTACACACACACACACACACACACACACACACACACAACACACTTTTCAGATCAGACAATCTACACAGAAGATATTTAACCTTTCTCAATGTCAGAACACCTAAAACAAAGCCATTACCGTCTTCCTTTTCCCTTCAGCTCTAAAAGGTCTCAGGGGATGGAGTCAGTCACTAAACCAAGATGCAGGGTGTATGTACTTGGCTAGAAGAGCTTTTTTTTTTTTTCCTGGGAGCAAATGTTTATTGCTGAAATCTGTTACAGGTTCCCATGGGCACCAACAGTGGAAGGAGGGGGAGTCCGGCCGGGGTGTCAGAGCTGCGAGAGGATGTTGGGGGCCAGGGAGCAGGTGAGGCCTGTGCCATCGGGCTCCACGTTCAAGGCCTTCACCACGCCGTTCTCTATCAGCATGGAGAACCTCTTGAGCCGTCGATTCCCGAAAAGTGGCACTAAGGTGTCATCCAGAAGCAAACCCATCTCCTTGCCAAAGGCACCTGTGGGGTCAGCTAGGAGCTGGACCTTGCCTTCTGCCTTGTGGACTCTACCCCACTCCTCGGTCAAGAACACATCGTTGACGCTGAGACAGGCCACCAGCTGCACACCCTTGGCCTTCAGCTGCTCAGCTCCCTCCACAAACCCTGGCAAGTGGGTCTTGGAACAGCCGGGGGTAAAAGCTCCAGGGACCCCAAAGAGCACCCCTTTCTTATTCTTGAACAGCTCTGCCAGGTTCAACTTGTTCCCGGGCTCCTTCTCGAACACCGTCACTGAGGGGACAGCATCTCCCACCTTGATCGAGGCCATGGCGGCGACGGAGCTTCGGAAACCTTGGGCCGGGCCGAGCGTGGTCTGTCCCAGTCCTTGCAGGCAGCCTCCTGCAGTCGCTGTCACTGCTGATGCGGAGCCCACGGCCACGGTGCGCATCCGGCTAGAAGAGCTTAAACTGACACATGGATTGTCTTATTTTTCTGGGGCTACACCCAGCAGTGTTCGGGGTTACTCTTGGCTCTGTACTGAGGGGCTCCTGGGACCATATTGGGTGTCAGGGATTGAATCTAGCGTGGCCCCATGCTAGGGAAGTAAGTATCTTTCCCACTGTACTATCTCTCAGGCCCCAGGCTTCCTTTATGTTTAGGAGCCTGATTTGCTTCATGTTTTAAAAGCTAAGACAGTACTATGCCTGCTTTAAAAAAATCCCACTTCAACTAGAAGCTTAATTTTCAAGTATTTAAGAAGTACACAAGGTCATTCGTCGTAGCCATAGCTGAAACCCTGCAAGGCCGAGGAAGATGAAGGCGCTTCCATCTTGGCACCGGAAGTTTTGAGGAAGGTAAGCTTCCCCACCCACTATCTGTCTGGGCAAAGGAATTTTTTTTCTGGACCACCTCCTTGTCTGGACTTGAGATTCTCCAAGATGAAGACTTGAGTTTCAGTTTTACCAGGATCCAAGTTAAATCCCAGCGATGGGCTCCAAATCCAATGAGTTACCATCCACAGCCCCCACTCGATTGTTGCTTTGGGGTCCATGCTTTGGATGGTAGACACGGTAGGAGGTGGAGAGGGTGACAGTGCACAGGTGTTGGAGGCACAAGGGCGAAGATAGAGAGGTGACTTGCTCAGGGCTACATAGCTGCAACTCATAGGCGGCCATGGTCTCATGGAGGATGGCTTTCGGATCTCCCTTTTGGTGACTGAGTCAAAGGAGGCTGTGGAGGGACTGTGGCCCTCGGGGAACAGGTGTGCCTGGCATTGGGTGTTGGGTGGGAGTTTGTAGAGACTCCGGAGGAGGCCGCCTTCCCACAGGACCTGCTAGAACAAGGGGCCCCAGCACCATGCATCCTGGGAGGCAGCTGGAGCTAATTGGAGGACAATGGCCTTAACGAAAAGGCCGTGTTCATCGTGTTCATCGACATAAGCGCCCCAGGCTGGGGACAGCTTGAGCCGGTTGTGGGGGTGTCCTCTACCCTCTGCAGAGGGAGAATTTGGGGCCTCCACTCACTTACATGCCAGCGGGGTATGAGCGCTTGTCCCAGAGAGTGAGAGGGACCAGGGGGGGAAGCAGCTCTTCAAGCTCTTCAAACTGGGAAACAGAAGCCTGGATAGGAAGGACTCTGGGACGCAACTGGGACCTGACAGCTGACTTCCCCACCACCCCAACCCTGAGCACCTGAAGGACTGGTTGTGAGGGAATAAGGGAAAGTCTTGCTGGGCCCCAAGTGATAGTGGGTTGGGGTGGAGGGAATAACGAACTCGCCTGGGATGCAGCTGATTGAGATTCGATCCCCAGCACCACCCATGGTTCCCTGAACCCCACCAGGTGTGATTCCTGAGCACAGAGCCAAGAGTCAGCCCTGAGGACTGCTGGTTGTGGACTAAAAACGAAAAGAGAAAAGAAAGAAAACTACACAGCACCGGATGGGCACTGGATGGCAGTACCAAGGGGCTGTGGGAGGAGGCTGCATGGAGGAGTCACAGGCGTGTTATGAATGGGGGTCCAGGACGCCTTATGTGCCTGCTTCATGCACACCTGGCACCTCCTCTCTGCAGGGCTCACCTGAGCTGCTTGTCACATGGCCCAGCCCCATATCCCTCTGGCGTCGCTACCAACTGGTTTCTCTATTACTCTGACGCTGTGCATGTGCTTTCTTTGACTTTTGTTTGTTTGGGGCCACACCCTGTGGTGCTCAGGGGCTACTCCTGGTAGGCTGGAGGACCATGTGGATGTCAGGGATTGAACCTGGGTCAGCTGTATGCAAGGCAAACACCCTCTCCGCTATGCTATTGCTCTGGCCCATTGACTTTATTTTATTATCATTTAACATTTTTATTGATTGAGATTATATGATAGGCAATCTATTCATTCCCATACACAGAATTCCAACACCTCCCCGTCTCCGTCTCCCAAGGACCATAGCACCCCTCCTCTTGGCCTCCCCCATCTGCACCTGCATTATGGGGATCAACTCTCCCATTGCTGCTACTGTGTTGGGTATCTTGCACCCCACATCGCGAGCTCCTTCTACTATTCCGTTCCTCCTGGCCAGCAGTCACATGAAGAAGCGCTCATCGTGATTAGGGAAATGCACATGCAAACAGCAGTGAGACATTTGACTTTGCTGGAGAAGAAACCAGGGCTCGAAAGGCCACGTCTTGCTCAGCTATCCCAGCCAGTGTCCCAGCTAGTCTCCCAGTATCCTAGCTGGGATGTACTGTCCTGTTCCAGCTAGTAGAGCTCAGAATTGGAATCTTTTCCTCCTTCGTCACTGTGGTGGTGGGTGCTGTGTTTGAGGGGTCCTGTGTCACCCCCACTGTGCTGGACAGTGGACACCCTGTTCTGGGGATTGAACCCAGGGCCTTGTACATCCTTGGCCTTGCTGTATCACTTGAGCCACACTCCAAACTTGGGATTTGTTTACATGGTTATGGGTTTGCTGCTGATGGTGCTCAAGGGTTACTGCCAGCTCTGTGCTCTGTGGGGGAATCATGTGGTCCCAGTTCCAGAGATATAACCTGGGCTTCCTGCTCGCAAAAGATATTCTCAGCCCTTTTGGGATACGGGGTTGGGCCATACCCTGTGGTGCTCGGGGCTTACTCCTGGCTCTGTGTTCAGGGATCAGTCCACACCTGAGAGGGCTCAAGAGACCATATAAGGTGATAGAGATTAAATCTGGGTCAGCTGCATGCAAGGCAACCCTCCTCCCTCCCCGTTCTACTATCTCTCTGGCCCTGTCCTTTGCTTTTGCTTGAAGCAATTGTTCTTTGTGCCCAGAATTGGAATTTCAACCCAATTTTGTCTGATTCTAAAACTGAAAGTCCTAGCCACACCTCCATACACAATTTAAGGCTTGAAATATGTGAACAAACAATGTTCGTGATTCCAAGTCAAGCATAGTTTTATAAGAAAAGAGAATATGGGACACCCACATCCCACAGCCGCCACCCTTCAGCGCCTTGGCCAGCTCCATATATAGACTCATTTTCTTCTCCAAAGAGCTGCAAATCAAGCCGTGAAAATTCATGGGTACACAGGTCTTGCAGCTGAAAATTCTGGGGCACCCTTGGGAGGGGGTTGGGCCAAGTCTCTGCCCTGCCAAAGTCCCAGCAGCTGCATCCACACCCCATAGTTGCTACCAGGCCAATGGCCCAACTTCCTAACCTCACCACTGAGTCTTCCTGCAGAAACTCCAGGTGTGTCAGTCTGGGAGCTGGAAACTCTGGGCCTTCTCAGAGCAAGCATGAACAGCATTCCTACCTCTCCTCTCCCCTATACTTCCGGAAGCCCCAGCAGCTAAAGACACCTCCCACAGCCACTACCACGTAGACTCACTGGCCGGCTCTACTCATCCTGCAATTCTTGGGGAGTTTAGCTACATAGGTAGCCTTGTGACACCTGCAATTTTTTCTTTTTTTTGGGGGGGGGAGGGTCACATCCGGCAATGCTCAGGGGTTCCTCCTGGCTCTATGCTCAGAGATCACTCCTGACAGGCTCGGGGGACCATATGAGATACCAGGGTTCGAACCACCATCCTTCTGCATTCAAGACAAACACCCTACCTTCATGCTATCTCTTCGGCCCCACCTGCAAATTTTTCAATGCTGACGTCTAGTAGGAACACACCAAGTTATAAGGGAAAGTAGCATAGAAGCCCCCTACATTCAACAAAGTCAATAACTCTGAAGGCTCAACAAGCAACCCACATTTTAATAAATTTTCAGATAGGGGCAGGAGAGATAGCACAGCGGAAGGTCATTTGCCTTGCACATAGCCCATCCAGGACGTACGGTGGTTCAAATCCCGACATCCCATATGATTCCCCAAGCCTGCCAGGTGCGATTTCTGAGCACTTTAGAAATCTTCAGACAATTACTTATAGTTTACTTCATTTATATTTTACCTTTTTTTGTTTTGTTTTGTTTTTGTTTTTGGGTCACACCCAACGGCGCTTAGGGATTACTCCAGACTCTGCATTCAGAAATTGTTCCTGGCAGACACAGGAAACCATATGGGATACTGGGATTCCAATCACAGTCCATCCTGGGTTGGTTGCATGCAAGGCAAAAGCCCTACTGCTGTGCTATCTCTCTGGCCTCCTTCTACTGAATTTTTCTATAATTCCATTACTATTTTTAAAAATTTTTTATTGAGACCATTGTGAATTCCAAGTCTTTCACAGTTGTATTTCAGGCACACAGTGACAGTGAATTTGGGTCATTCCCACCACCTGTGTTGACCTCCTTCCACCAGAGTTGTCCACATGCATCCCAAACCTCCACCTTAGGCCCCTGGACTGCTAGTGTCATGGGTGCCTTTTGTGTCTGGCTTGTTGTAGTTTGGGCCTCTTGATTCTGTTGTCATTAACTTTGGGATGGGTATTTAGATCTGACCATTTTTTTTTATTTCCACTCAATGCACCTGAGACTGCTTGGGCTACATCTACATTTTTTATTTTATTTTCTCAATTTGTAGGAGAACTATTTTGTTTTACTAGCAATATAAAGTTATTTAAAGTTATTTTGTGCCTGCCAAGGGGTTATGCTTGGAGTAAATGGAAAACTGGAAACAGTGCTGCAGAGAATGTGACATTGGTGGTGGGCTTGGTGTTTGAACATCAAAGGCTAAAGCAACTATATCATGAACAAATGGAGAGACAGTACAGAGGTAGGACAGAGTGCAGAGGCCTTGCACATGGCCAACCTGGGATCAATGCCCGCACCCCATAACTTCCAAAACCCCCCAAACTTCCAGGAAAAATCCTTGAATGTAGAGTTAGGAATAAGCCCTGAGCATATCCCAAAGCCAAAAAGGAACAAAAAATATTATTAGAGGCTGGAGAGGTCGTACAGCTGGTAAGCCACTGGCCTTTCATCAGCCATTCAGGATCCACTTCAGCATCCATCTCGTACAGTACTTGTCGACCAGCCAGGAGCAATCCCTGAGCACGGAGTGAGGGGCTAGGCCTGGACACCACTGGCTATGTCCTTTCTTCATCCCTCGAAATTCCCCAAAAGATCATTGTCCTGCCTTTCCCTTCCCTTTGCTGCTGTGGTTGTTGTGTTGAGCGTTGATTGTGGTACACACACACACACACACACACACACACACACACACACACACACCACACCAGAAGTTGTACTCTCTGCTGTGACCCTAGGGATTCCAGACAACCAAGCCACTTGGCATGTATGAGCAGTACATACGGGTCGGACTCATGGTCTCATGGTCTTTGCTTCCAAGACAGGAGTGTTCAGCCACTGGACTGCCCTGGGGTCTCATCACACATTTCCAAAAAGTTTCCTGAGCACGGAGCACTTCACCCGGGTTATCTATGTCGCTCTATTTTCCTCTGACACCAGCTGCCAGGTACAGCAGAAGGGAGCCTGGGCTCCGAGAAGGTGGGTGTCCTGCCCGCAGACACACAGCCTGCTGGTGACAGTGTGAGGCGGGAGTGGGGGTAGAGAAAGTAGGGTGGGGGGACAGGGGCTGGAAGAGATACCACAAAGGTCTGGCCGGGTCTCGGGAGGTGGGGAGGGATGGGGGAGATCCAGGCACCCTCCCAGGCTTCCTGACAGCGCTATTGTTTGCTGCGGGTTCTTGGGCTTGCAGGAAGCCGGCGGCATCACTCCTAACAAAGGAGAGGAAGCCGCTTGAATGTGGCAGCCCCACCTCGGGCTTGGCCGGGGCTGGAGCTGGGCGCCCGGCCAAGCTGCCTGACCCCAGGGTGCTGCCCTCCCGGGGGTCACGCCCTGGCCTCCCTGGAGCTCAGCGCCAACCTTTCCAGCAGGGAGCCCCACAGCAGCCGCAGACCTCCATGGCTGAGTCTGTTCCACCGGTCCTCTAGAATGGGACCCCACCACCCCTTGTGGCCAGGGTGGGGTGGGGGTAGCACCTTTGATACTCCCTTCCAGGGCCTCAGTTTCCCCATCAATCTGGAGGCAGGGCAGGGAGAGAGTGCTGATTAGGCACTCACCTGGGGCTAGAAATTGGAGGTCTCACTCATGTGATAAGTAAATTTTTCCATTTCTTCTTGCTTCAGTCTTTTATGTTGCATTCATGTAAATACGCCTAGTTTTTCTAGGTTATGGAATTTGTTGGCATATGGTTAGTCATAGCATCCCCTTACCATTATTTGCATATCTATTGTAACTGTTGTAATATTGACCATTTATTTGTGATGTTATTTGTTTTTTCTCTTCTTTATAAGTCTAGGTTATGTTTTATTAGAGTGATAAACTTTATTATAAAAATGTTATCTGTGGGGGGCCTGGTGGTGGCGCCTTGTGTTAACCTAGGACGGACCGCGATTCTATCCCCTGGTTCCTCACATGGTCCCCCATGCCTGTCAGGAGCAACTTCTGAGCGAATAGCCAGGAGTAACCCCTGAGCGTCACCGGGTGTGACCCAAAAACCAAAAAAAAAAAAAAATGTTATCTGTGAAAGAGCATCTTTTTTTATTTTTTGGTTTTTGGTTTTTGGGTCACACCCAGTAGCGCGCAGAGACTACTCCTGGCTCTATGCTCAGAAGTAGCTCCTGGCAGGCTCTGGGGACCATATGGGATGCTGGGATTCGAACCACCGACCTTCTGCATGCAAGGCAAACACTTTAACCTCCATGCTAGCTCTCCATGCTCTTTTTTTAAGAGTATCTTAAAAAAAATTGGGCCTGGAGAGATAGCACAGCGGCGTTTGCCTTGCAAGCAGCCAATACAGGATCAATGGTGGTTGGTTCTGTAAGAATCCCGGTGTCTCATATGGTCCCCCGTGCCTGCCAGGAGCTATTTCTGAGAGCAGACAGCCAGGAGTAACCCCTGAGCACCGCCAGGTGTGGCCCAAAAACTAAAACAAACAAACAAAAATAATTGTGGAGGCCAGAGAGGTGGCTGACCTGGGACAGACCTGATTCGAATCCTGACATCCCATATGGTCCCTGAGCCTGCCAGGGGTGATTTCTGATCTAAGAAAACAAACAAACAAACAAACAAAAACAAGAAAAAATTGTGGGTCTAAGCACTAGTGCCTGGCCGAGGAGGGAAAGATGCCAGGAGTAGGAGTGTACACAATGTAGACACAGGGAGAGGACAATGAGAGGTCCCCAGAAAAGCAGGAGTCAAGACTTGATTTCTTCCTCTTTGGTCCCAGAACCAGGCAGCCTGAGTTCACATCCAATTTGCTGTGTAACCTTAAATAAGCCTCTTCCAGAGGGCCCCCTGATGGGCAGGCCAGTGGGTCACTCTTCCTGGCTTCCCTGGTGGAGACTGGACAAGGACAGAGAAACGGGTGCTGTGACCTCTGTTGAAACACAAGGTCAGCCTCCGCGGGCCCTAGGGAAACCACCACTTCTTTATTTGCTTGTTTGTGTGTTTTTGTTTTGGATTCACATCCAGGAGTGCTCATGCTCAGTGCTCATACCCAGCTCTGCACTCTTGGTGGTGCTCAGGGGATCCTATGGGGTGCCTGGGATCAAACCTGGTCAGCTGTGTGCAAGGCAAATGCTTGATGCTTGTCACTTCAGCCCCCAGGGCCACTTCTTGAGTTCTAACTTGAGACCCTTATAGTCAGGTCAGGTCAGAACCTGACACCTGGGAAACTTACGCCTGACCAAGAAAGGTCTCAAGACCTTGCCTTGAGCTGTCTGTCATTGGATTTGGGGCAACACCTTGCAGTGCTCAGGACTGAACCTTGGCTCTGCCCTTAGAAATTAATTACTCTGGCAGACTCAGGGGACTATATGGATTGCCACGGATGGAATGCTGGTTGGGTGTGTTGAAAAACAAAATGCCGGGGCCCGGGAGATAGTATGGAGGTAAGGCGTTTGCTTTTCATGCAAAAGGTCATCGGTTCGAATCCCGGTGCCCCATATGGTCCCCCGTGCCTGCCAGGAGCAATTTCTGAGCATGGAGCCAGGAGTAACCCCTGAGCACTGCCGGGTGTGACCCAAAAAAAAACCAAAAAAACAAAACAAAACAAAAAAAAGAAAGAAAAACAAAATGCCTTCCCACCTGTACTGTTGCTTCACCCCCACCCCCACCCACAAGCCCTTATCTTGGTCCAGAGTAGAAGCTGCAGTTTCCAAGAGCAGGCAGTGCCTGGGAGCATCAGTGAAGGGCACTCTAACAGAGCCAGTGGAGTGGACACTGGCATTGTGAGGCTCCCCCACATCCCCAGGAGACACCCCTCAGGAATAGAGAGGGAGCCCTCAGCCACCCGCTGTGTCCTGCCTGTTCCATCCTTTGGCAACTCCTGCCTCGGTCAGTCCCTGCGTCCCTCTGACCTGACTGTGGGCTTGTCTTCACTCCAGAGACTCACCAACCCTCTTCCAGCTGCTGGTCACCAGCAAGCCCCAGCAGAAAGGAGCTGTTTCAGTCCTTGAATTCTGACCATGCTGTTAGGTGAGCACCTACTACAGCCTGGCCACAGCCTGGCCCCCACCCTACAGCCACCCTGTAAGAGATGAAGACACACACACACACAGAGAGGTGCAGAGAGACGAAGGACCTGCCAAGGAGCACCCCCAACCGACCCAGTGGCTTGTTTGAGAGCAGGCGCCCATTACCTCCCGCCAGAAAAGCCTTCCAGAACCTTTAGCCTTCTAGCCCTGCTATGCTACGCTGGGTTGCCCGGATGGGGGGAGGGAGAAGGAAGAGGAGGAGAGGGAGGGCTCTGGACCTCTCCCCTCCCCCCTGCCTCCCCTCCAGGGGGAACAAACCAGGAGGCCCAGCGGGTGGCCAGCCCTAGTGCTGATTGCAGGCGATGGCACAGGGGCCCTGGGCCGTTGCCATGGAAACTCCCTGAATCGCAGCGTTGGTTTCCACAGAGGCTTTGGCAAGGGGAGACACACCTGGGCAGTCCCACAGCCCGCTGGGCCTTTCCCAGGGCACCAACGTGCCTGCATCCCAAGAGCAGGCACGTGAGTGGGGGTCTGGGCCTTCCAGCAAGGACTAGAGCCAGATGCATGTGGCTAGAGAGGTGGGAAGTGGCGTGACGGGCAGGTGATGGAGGGCTGGGGAGGGGCACCCAGCAGGAAGATAGAGTGGGTGGGGCCGGCTCTGGGGAGACAGGGAACATGTGTGCGCACGTGGGAGCTAGGCCCTACCTGACACCTTGGGGAGCTAGAGAGGGAGCGTGGCCACTGCAGAGCTCTGCGGAGATTGTCCGTGTGTCTAGCTGTCCACCTGTCTGCAGAGCCAAAGGCTGAGGCTGATGTGATGTTGGGGAGACAGGTGTCGGGAATCTGATGGGCGGTGCCCCACTGCTTCCAAGTGAGCATTTCTAGGGGTCCATCACATTGTGCTTCACACAGGCTGTCAGCTCTGGGCAGGGGCTGTTTTGCTTCTGATATCAGAGCCCAATTGATCAACAGTGATGTGTTTGATGGAGAGACAGAGGCAGGGGGATGGACAGATGGATGGGCGGGTGGACGGATGGATGGTTGGGGTGAGAGATGGAAGTTGGATGAATAAATGAATGTATGGAGGGAGGAAGGGAGGGATGGATGAATGAGTGTATGGAGGGAGGGAGGGATGGATGGATGAATGAATAAATGAATGGGTAAATATATGGAAGTAGTGATAGAGGGCTGGGTGAATGAATGGGTGGGTGGATGAATAAATGAGAGAAGGATGGTGGACGGACGGGTGAATGAATGAATGAATGAGTGAGTGTATGGATGGAGGGACAGATGAATGAATAAATGAATGGGTAGATATATGAAAGAAGTGATAGCGATGGGTGAATGAATGAATGGGTAGATGAAGGAAGAGAGGAGGAGATGGGTGAATGAATGAGTGGGTGGATGGGTAAATAAATGAGGGAAGGGGATGGGTGGATCAGTGTGACTCCACCCTGGATTTAGGTGTATCTACCCCAGACCCACCCATTTCTGGGAGGGGTCTTGGGAACTGGATATTACGTTAACCTTACCTGCTAGAACCCTCCCATTTCCTGGGAGGGATCTTGGAAAGGTTAGATAAGGGTTTGACCAGAAGGGATTAGGGCCTTTTGGTCTTTGCCAGCATGGAGGTCGGAGGAGAGATGGCTGACAGACAAGTACAATGCAGGGGTTATACAGAATAAATGGTTGAGATTGACCACACGTGTGGTGAATAGGGTATGAATAAAGTTGTTACTTCCTGAAACCTGCTAGTGAGTGAGATATCTACCCGCTGCTCTCATGAACCTCCTAACCCGCCAGCTGAAGGGGGTTGCAGAGCCATGTGGCCTGGGGTGTCAGAGAAAAGCCTCCATCCATCATCCAAGTCCATCCTAAGTGCCTGATGCAACAGACCGGCAGGTGGATGAATGAATGAGTGAATGAATGAATGAATGACCAAGTGAATGAAGCCTGAATGGGAGGAGAGGCAGGGCATGAAGGGAGGTGATGGGGAGGACGGCCAGTTGGAGTAAAGTGGCTGGTTTGGAGTGGGTGAGTCCAAGGCCCCTCGAGTGAGTAGAGGGACTGGTGGAGTACAGGAAAGAAGCCGTGTCTGATGAACCTAATGTGGAAACTGGAAAATACTGTGCTTGGGATGCTGATGTGCTGAGAGCAAAATTTGGGGCTCATGGAACTGACTGTGCAGTCTCTGCCTGACTCCTGGCAGGGTACGGGGTCAGAAACATGGGTAGGAAGGTAAGCAGATGGTCGTGTTTATTGCATGCTCCACTCAGTCTGGCATGGCTCAGTTCATGTGTTAGCACAGCCCTAGTACACAGTGGAGCTGGTATTCTTTTATAAAAATAATTTACATTTTAACTAAACCACCACAAGATACAGAGTTTAAAAGTTGTTCATAGTTGAGTCTCAGTCCTACAATGTTCCGACACCCACATCCCTTCGCCAGTGCTCATTTCCTGTCACCAGTTTCCCCAGTGACTCTCCCATCTCCTCCTCCAGCTGATACTCTAGAGGAGGTTGGAAGCATACTTGGTGGTGCTCAGGGATCACTTCCAGTGATACTCTGACTATGTGCCAGAGATCAAACCCGGGACTCCTGCATGCAAAGCATGTGCTCTTGCCTTTCATTGTCCCCAACCCCGTTTGTTTTGAGGAGGTACATAATCCCTGAAACGGCGTATCTTACACAGAGTGGTGGTAGGTAAAGGTGTGGGCCTGGTCTCAGAACCCAACCACTGCTGTGCTGTCTAGGGCACTGCTCCAGGTTTAGGGTGTGGGTGTGGCTGGGATCCCATGGTGGAGGTGTGGTCCCATGTGGGGCCACCCCTGGACTTTCTCTGCTGTCCTCCTGTTCTTCTTCTTTTTTTGTTGTTTTTGCTTTTGGTTTTTTTGGGGCCACACCCGGCGGTGCTCAGGGATTACTTCTGGCTATCTGCTCAGAAATAGCTCCTGGCAGGCATGGGGGACCATATGGGACGCTGGGGATTCGAACCTACTACCTTAGGTCCTGGATCGGCTGCTTGCAAGGCAAACACCGCTGTGCTAACTCTCCGGACCCCCTCTGGTTCTTCTTTTCTCACTGGACAAACCTCTGCCTCCATCTCATTTCATGGAGCACTTCTGGTGTCAGGAATAGGCTCTGTGCTTAGGTGCCTGAAGGGGTGACCTTAATATTGGTGACTCTAATACTTTGTTTGCTTGTTTGTTTTTGGGTCACACCCAGCAGCACTCAGGGATTACTCCTGGCTCTGTGTTCGGAAATCACTCTTGGCAGGCTCAGGGGACCATATGGGCCATATGGAACTCTGGGATTTGAACCATTGTCCATCCTGGAGAAGCTACATCAAGGCAAATACCTTCCTGCTGTGCTATCTCTCCAGCCTCTCTAATACTGGCTCTAATGAGGCATCCACCCCTCCCAGGAAGATGTTCAGAGAAGTCTTTCCAGTGGCCACATCACTAGTGACCCTTGGAGCCCTCTCCTCGGAGGTCCACCCTCAGGAAAGAGGAGATTGGGGTACAGAAGGGATCCAGAGGAACTTTCCTCCAGGTGCCATAGCTCCTGAAGACAGGAGTTCTTCCCTGTGAGACCCCCTACTAAGGGCCCGGGAACCAGCATTCCCCCAAAGCAGGGTCACACTCTGTCCAGCCGACATTCAGGGGACAAGTAAGCAGTGACAGCACCGGAAGTGGGCGGGGCCAGCCCAGAAAACCCACACTGGGAGGTGCAAGAGGTGGCAGCTCTGTTTTCAGTGCCCTGAGGTCCAGTTCTGCTGCTGTTCTGACCCATGAGTGGCCCTAAGAGAGAGAATTGGATCAGAGCAATAGGACAGCGAGTAAGGAGCCTGCCTTGCATGTGGCAGACCCGGGTTCCATCCTCGGCATCCCACGCGGCCCCCCAAGCTCAGCTAGCAGTGATCCCTGAGTGTAGAACCAGTAGTAAGTCCTGAGCATCGCCCGGTGTAGCCCCAAAACAAAAACTATCACGACTTGGGTCCTGCCCGCATCAATGAGCATCAACCCTCACAAAGTGGTCTCGGGAGCAAATAGTGGAGAGCAGGGATGGTTGGGAGTATTTCTTCCATTGCCAGTGGCGGAGAACGGTGCTGCTGAGGTTCGAACCTGGGCCTCCTGCATGCCAGCTCATGCTCAGCTCCCTGAGCTTACTGTGCAGCTCACCGAAAAAGTCCTGGGCACTGGGTGTCTGCCCGCCCCATCCAAGTACCTGCAGGTGTCCTGCCTTGCACCCACTCCTCCAGGGTCGTGAGTGTGGCCGGGGCCCGCAGGGCTGGGGTCGGCCACGCAGCGTGACTCGGGGAGCGGGTTGGGACGGGTGCGGCTGGATTCCGAGGATGAAGACGGTTCCTCCGGAAGGGACTCCGTGTCTTTCCCCTGTGCCCTGCTCAGCCGCCTCCCTTCCTGGCACAGGGCTGGGGGTGAACGGAGGGGTGGAGCGGCATCCGGGCTGGAGCTGGAGCTGTGAAGAGGGTGTCTGGCCCGAGACTGATGGCCTCCCTGCTGCCTGCCAGCTGCCAGCACATCCCATCCTCAGCCTTTGTGCAGAAATGGACGGCAGAGGGGGGAACGTGTGTGTGTGTGTGTGTGTGTGTGTAAGAAGACATCATGGACTGTGCCTCTGTGCCTGGCTGGAGGGCAAACCTGAAGGTGAATGCAAGCATCCATTTGTGGGTCTACATGTGAACATATCACACCACCATATATGTAGGTGTGTGTTGACGAGGGGATCTGGGGAAAACAGGCTTCTGTTTTCTGACCTACTTGGAGCTCAGAACTTGCTCCTCCTTTGCCGGGGGTTCTCTGACCAGCCGCTTCCCCGTTTTCTGTCCTGCCCTCCATCTGTCTGTCCGTCTGTCCATTCAGCTGCTCAGTGGGTTTGTCCAGCTTTGACATTCGCCTCCTCCCGGGAGAGCAGAGCTGACTAGCAGACATTCTCAGGGTGCCTGTGATGGAGGGAATAGCAGAGCTGTCTCCCAAGTGTCCGAGGGAGGCGCTGAGGAGGCTGGGGGAGCCGCAGAAGCCGAGAAGGTGACCCACAACTTGCAGTGTCTGCTGGGAAGCCAGATTCCCCCCTCTTCCCATCCTCATGCTCTGAAAGCTATGGCTGGCAGGGAGGGAAGGAGGGAGGCCAGGAGAGCGCACAGCTGCACTTCGCTTCGAAACGGCAACACACAACACACACCTCACACACACTCAGACACACGTAGGATCATGCACACACGCTCACAGACAACACACATACTGAGACACATATTCCC